>NW_026476243.1:0-54201 GCF_026875155.1 Cherax quadricarinatus
ACCCAATATTCCCCCCCCCCCCTTTCCCCACTTCCCCCCCGGTGCTCTCCCCCCTTTCCCAAAGGGCCCTGTGCCCAGGAGTCCCCTCCGTGTCCCCCCCGTGTTTTCCCCTTTCCCCCCTTTCCCAGGGGCTGCCTTAGCAACCAGTATCTCCTTCTTTTTCCCCGGTCCGCCTCGATATTCCCCCCCCCTTCCCACTTCCCAAAGGGCTCTCGCCTTTCCCAGGTCCATGTTCCAGGGGTCCATCCGTGTCCCCCCAGTGTTCTCCCTTTTCCCCAAATTTCCCCGGGGCTGCCTAGCAACCATATCTCCTTCTTTCCCAGGGGTCCACCTCAATATTCCCCCCCTTTCCCCATTCCCCCAAAGTGCTTCCCCCCTTTCCCAGGGCCAGGTCCATTTCCAGGATCCACCCGTGTCCCCCCAGATTTCTCCCCTTTCCCCCTTTCCCAGGGGCTCCTTTCAACCCGAATCTCCCCTTTTTTCCCAGGAGCCGCCTCAGATATTCTCCCCCCCCCTTTCCCCCCTTTTCCCCAAAGGGGTTCTCGCCTTTCCCGGTCCGTTTTCCAGAGTCCATCTGTTTCCCCTCAGATTTTCTCCCTTTCCCCACTTTCCCAGGGGGCCTTAGCAACCAGTATCTCCTTCTTTCCCAGGAGTCCCGCCTCAGATATTCCCCCCCCCCCTTTCCCCACTTCCCTTAAAGTGCCCTTTTTCCTTTCCCAAATCCATGTTCCATGTGTCTAGGGGCCATCCGTGTCCCCTCAGATGTTCTCCCTTTCCCCCCTTTCCCAGGGTCTGCCTTTCAACCAGTATCTCCTTCTTTCCCCGGAGTCCTCCCAGAATTCCCCCCCTTTTTTCCCCCCCTTCCCCCAAGGGTTTTTCGTCTTTCCCCCCTGTCCCTGTGTCCAGGAGTCCCCGCGTCCCACAGATGTTTTTTCCCCTTCCCCCCTTTCCCAGGGGCGCCTTAGCAACCATATCTCCCTTTTCTCTCAGGAGTCCGCCTCAGATATTTCCCCCCCCCCCCCCCTTTTTTTCCCCCTTTCCCCAAAGGGGTTTTTCGCCTTTCCGGGCCATGTGCCAGGGTCCATCTGTGTCCCCTTTAGATGTTCTCCCCTTCCCCCCCTTCCCAGGGGGGGTCTTTGCAACCATACTCCTTCTTTCTCATAAGTCCACCTCAGATATTTTCTCCCCCCCCAAATTCACCACTTCCCCAAAGGGGTTTTTCGCCTTTCTCAGGTCCATGGTCCAGGAGTCCTCTGTGCCCCTCAGATTTTTTCCCTTCCCCACTTTCCCAGGGACTGCCCTTTGCAACCATTATCTCCTTTCCCAGGATCCGCCTCAGTATTTTCCCCCCCCCTTTCCCCAATTTCCCCCAAAGGTGCTGTCGCCTTTCCAAGGTCCTGTTTTTATGTGTCCAGGGGTCCATCCGTGTCCCCTCAATTTTTTTCCCTTTCCCCCTTTCCCAGGTCTGCCTTAGAACCCGTATCTCCTTCTTTCGCATGAGTCCACTTCAGATGTTCCCCCTCCCATCTTCCCCACTTCCCCAAGTACTCTCGCCTTTTCCAGGTCCATGTGTCCAGGAGTCCATCGGTGTCCTCTCAGATGTTCTCCCTTCCCCACTTTCCCAGTGTCTGCCTTAGCAACCAGTATCTCCTTCTTTCCCAGGAGTTCGCCTCAGATATTCCCCCCCCCTCTTCCCCACTTCCCCAAGGTGCTCTCGCTTTTCCCAGGTCCATGTGTCCAGGAGTCCATCCGTGTCTCCTCAGATGTTCTCCCTTCCCCACTTTCCCATGGTCTGCCTTAGCAACCAGTATCTCCTTTCCCAGGAGTCCGAATCAGATATTACCCCCCCCCTTCCCACTTCGCCAAGAAGCTCTCGCCTTTCCCAGGACCATGTGTCCAGGAGTCCATCCGTGTCTCCTCAGATGTTCTCCCTTCCCCACTTTCCCAGGGTCTGCCTTAGCAACCAGTATCTCCTTCTTTCCCAGGAGTTCGCCTCAGATATCCCCCCCCCTTTGCCCACTTCCCCAAGGTGTTCTCGCCTTTCCCAGGTCCATGTGTCCAGGAGTCCATCTGTGTCCCCTCAGATGTTCTCCCTTCCCCACTTTCCCACGGACTGCCTCAGCAACCATTATCTCCTTTCCCAGGAGTCCGCCTCAGATATTCTCCCCCCCCTTTTAACCAATTCCCCAAGGTGTTTTCGCCTTTCCCAGGTCCATGTGTCCAGGAGACTGTCCGTGTCCCCTCAGATGTTCTCCCTTCCCCACTTTCCAAGGGACTGCCTTAGCAACTAGTATCTCCTTCTTTCACAGGAGTCCTCCTCAGATATTCCCCCTCTTTCCCCACTTCCCCAAGGTGTTCTCGCTTTTCCCAGGTCCATGTGTCCAGGAGTCCAACCGTGTCCCCTCAGAGTTCCTTCCCTTCCCCACTTTCCCCCGGGTCTGCCTTAGCAAACCAGTTTTCTCCCTTTTTTCCCAGGATCCGCCTCAATATCCCCCCCCCCTTCCCTACTTTTCCCTTTAAAAGGGGCTTTTCGCATTTCCCAGGTCCATTTTCCATGTGTTCAGGGGTCCATCCTTTTCCCCTCAGAGTTCTCCTTTCCCCCCCTTTCCCAGGGTCTGCCTTAGCAACCATATCTCCTTCTTTCCCAGGAGTCCTGCCTCAGAATATTTCCCCCCCCCCCTTTCCCGCACTTCCCCAAGGTGTTCTCGCCTTTTCCTAGGTTCATGTGTCCAGGAGTCCGTCTGTGTCCCCTCAGATGTTCTCCCCCTTTCCCCCCTTTCCCAGGGGAATGGGCCCTTTGCAACCATTATCTCCTTCTTTCTCAGGAGTCCGCCTCAGATATTCTCCCCCCCCCCCTTTTTCCCCACTTCCCCAAGGTGTTCTCGCCTTTCTCAGGTCCATGTGTCCAGGAGTCCATCTGTGTCCCCTCAGATGTTCTCCCTTCCCCACTTTCCCAGGGTCTGCCTTAGCAACCAGTATCTCCTTCTTTCACAGGAGACCGCCTCAGATATTCCCCCCCCCCCATTTCACCACTTCCCGAAGGTGTTCTCGCATTTCCAGGTCCATGTGTCCAGGAGTCCATCCGTGTCCCCTCAGATGTTCTCCCTTCCCCCCCTTTCCCAGGACTTTTCCTTTGCAACCAGTATCTCCTTCTTTCCCAGAGTCCGCCTCAGATATTCCCCCCCCTTTTCCCCACTTCCCCCAAGGTGTTCTCCGCCTTTCCCAGGTCCATGTGTCCCAGGGGTCCAAACCGTGTCCCCTCAGATGTTCCCCCCTTCCCCACTTTCCCCGGGTCTGCCTTAGCAACCAGTATCTCCTTCTTTCCCAGGAGACAGGCTCAGATGTTCCCCCCCATCTTCCCCACTTCCCTAAGGTGGTCTCGACTTTCCCAGGTCCATGTGTCCAGGAGTCCATCCGTGTCCCCTCAGATGTTCTCCCTTCCCCACTTTCCCAGGGAATGCCTTAGCAACCAGTATCTCCTTCTTTCTCAGGAGTCCACCTCAGATACTCTCTCCCCCCCCCCTTTTCCCCACTTCCCCAAGGTGTTCTCGCCTTTCTCAGGTCCATGTGTCCAGGAGTCCATCTGTGTCCCCTCAGATGTTCTCCCTTCCCCACTTTCCCATGGTCTGCCTTAGCAACCAGTATCTCCTTCTTTCCCAGGAGACCGCCTCAGATATTCCCCCCCCCATTTCACCACTTCCCGAAGGTGTTCTCGCATTTCCCAGGTCCATGTGTCCAGGAGTCCATCCGTGTCCCCTCAGATGTTCTCCCTTCCCCACTTCCCCAGGGTCTGCCTTAGCAACCATTATCTACTTTCCCAGGAGTCCGCCTCAGATATTCTCCTCCCCTTTTTCCCCAATTCCCCAAGGTGTTATCGCCTTTTCCAGGTCCATGTGTCCAGGAGTCCATCCGTGTCCCCTCAGATGTTCTCCCTTCCCCACTTTCCCAGGGACTGCCTTAGCAACCATTATCTCCCCTCCTCAGATATTCCCCCCCCTTTCCCCACTTCCCCAAGATGTTCTCGCCTTTCCCAGGTCCATGTGTCCAGGAGTCCATCCGCGTCCCCTCAGATGTTCTCCCTTACCCACTTTCCCAGGGAATGCCTTAGCAACCAGTATCTCCTTCTTTCTCAGGAGTCTGCCCCAGATATTTCCCATCCCCCTTTCCGCACTTCCCCAAGGTGTTCTCGCCTTTCCCAGGTCCATATGTCCAGGAGTCCATCTGTGTCCCCTCAGATGTTCTCCCTTCCCCACTTTCCCAGGGAATGCCTTAGCAACCAGTATCTCCTTCTTTCTCAGGAGTCCGCCTCAGATATTCTCCCCCCCCCCCTTTTTCCCCCACTTCCCCCAAAGGGGTTCTCTGCCTTCTCAGGTCCATGTGTCCAGGAGTCCATCTGTGTCCCCTCAGATGTTCTCCCTTCCCCACTTTCCCAGGGTCTGCCTTAGCAACCAGTATCTCCTTCTTTCACAGGAGACCGCCTCAGATATTCCCCCCCCCCATTTCACCACTTCCCGAAGGTGTTCTCGCATTTCCAGGTCCATGCGTCCCCGGAGTCCATCCGTGTCCCCTTCAATGTTCTCCCCCTTCCCCCCCTTTTCCCAGGGTCTGCCTTTGCAACCATATCTCCTTCTTTCCCAGGAGTCCGCCTCAGATATTCTCCCCCCCCTTTCCCCACTTCCCCAAGGTGTTCTCGCCTTTCCCAGGTCCATGTGTCCTGGAGTCCATCTGTGTTCTCTCAGAAGTTCTCCCTTCCCCACTTTCCCAGGGACTGCCTTAGCAACCATTATCTCCTTTCCCAGGAGTCCGCCTCAGATATTCTCCTCTCCTTTTTCCCCAATTCCCCAAGGTGTTATCGCCTATCCCAGGTCCATGTGTCCAGGAGTCCATCCGTGTCCCCTCAGATGTTCTCCCTTCCCCACTTTCCCAGGGACTGCCTAGCAACCATATCTCCTTCTTTACCAGGAGTCCGCCTCAGATATTCCCCCCCCCCCTTTCCCCACTTCCCTAAGGTGGTCTCGACTTTCCCAGGTCCATGTGTCCAGGAGTCCATCCGTGTCCTCTCAGATGTTCTCCCTTCAACACTTTCCCAGGGTCTGCCTTAGCAACCAGTATCTCCTTCTTTCCCAGGAGTTCGCCTCAGATATTCCACCCCCCCTCTACCCCACTTCCCCAAGAAGCTCTCGCCTTTCCCAGGTCCATGTGTCCAGGAGTCCATCCGTGTCTCATCAGATGTTCTCCCTTCCCCACTTTCCCAGGGTCTGCCTTTGTAACCAGTATCTCCTTCTTTCCCAGGAGTCCGCCTCAGATATTCCCCCCCCTTCCCCACTTCCCAAAGGTGCTCTCGCCTTTCCCAGGTCCATGTGTCCAGGAGTCCATCCGTGTCCCCTCAGATGTTTTCCCTTCCCAATTTCCCAGGGACTGCCTTAGTAACCAGTATCTCCTTCTTTCCCAGGAGTCTGCCGCAGATGTTCCCCCCCCCTTTCCCCACTTCCCCAAGGTGTTCTCGCCTTTCCCAGGTCCATGTGTCCAGGAGTCCATCCGTGTCTCATCAGATGTTCTCCCTTCCATACTTTCCCAGGGTCTGCCTCAGCAACCAGTATCTCCTTCTTTCCCAGGAGTCCGCCTCAGATATTCCCCCCCTTTCCCCACTTCCCCAAGGTGCTCTCGCCTTTCCCAGGTCCATGGTCCATGTGTCCAGGAGTCCACCCGTGTCCCCTCAGATGTTCTCCCTTCCCCACTTTCCCAGGGTCTGCCTTAGCAACCAGAATCTCCTTCTTTCCCAGGAGTCCGCCTCAGATATTCTCCCCCCCCCCCTTTCCCCACTTCCCCAAGGTGTTCTCGCCTTTCCCAGGTCCATGTGTCCAGGAGTCCATCTGTGTCCCCTCAGATGTTCTCCCTTCCCCACTTTCCCATGGACTGCCTTAGCAACCCTTATCTCCTTTCCCAGGAGTCCGCCTCAGATTTTCTCCCCCCCCTTTAACCAATTCCACAAGGTGTTCTCGCCTTTCCCAGGTCCATGTGTCCAGGAGACCATCCGTGTCCCCTCAGATGTTCTCCCTTCCCCACTTTCCCAGGGACTGCCATAGCAACCAGTATCTCCTTCTTTCCCAGGGGTCCGCCTCAGATTTCCCCACCATCCCTTTCCCCCCTTCATTAAGGTGCTCTCGACTTCCCAAATCCATGGTCCAGGATCCATCCGTTCCCCTCAATGTTCTCCTTCCCCCAATTTTCCCCGGGGCTGCCTTAGCAACCGTATCTCCCTTTTTTCCCCGGAGCTGCCCAATGTTCCCCCCCCCTTTCCCCACTTCCCCAGGTGTTTCTCGCCTTTCCCAGGTCCAAGTGTCCAGGATCCAAACCCGGGCCCCTCAGATGTTCTCCCTTCCATACTTTCCCCCCGGGCTGCCCTTAGCAACCATTATCTCCTTTTTTCCCAGGGGTCCGCCTCAATATTTCCCCCCTTTTCCCCCCCTTCCCCCAAGGGGCTCTCGCCCTTAACCCCGGGCCCCGGGCCATGTTTCCAGGAGTCCACCCATTTCCCTCAGATTTTCTCCCTCCCCACTTCCCCCGGGACTTGCCTAGCAACCAGTATCTCCCTTCTTTCCCCCGGAGCCCCCCTCCGATATTCCCCCCCCATTTCCCCACTTCCCCAAAGATGTTCCGCCCTTTCCCAGGTCTATGTTTCCCGGGGACCCTCCTGTCCCCTAGATGTTTTTCCCTTCCACACTTTCCCAGGGACGCCTTAGCAACCAGTACTCTTTTTCCCCGGAGTCCCCTCAATATTACCCCTCTTTCCCCACTTCCCCAAAGGGGTTCTCCTTTTCCAAGGTCCATGTGTCCAGGGGTCCAACCGGCCCCCCCGAGTTCCTCTTCCCCACTTTCCCAGGGTTGCTTAGCAACTAACTCCTTCTTTCCTAGTTTAGCCTCACATATTCCCCCCCCTTTCCCCCACTTCCTTAAAGGTGCCTCGATTTCCCAGGGCCATGTGTCCAGGAGTCCATCCGCGTCCCCTCAAAGTTCTCCCTTCCCCACTTTCCCAGGGGCTTCCCTTAGCAACCTATCCCCCTTCTTTTTCAGGGGTCTGCCTCAGATTTTCCCCCCCTTTTCCCCACTTCCCCAAGGTTTCTCGCCTTTCCCCCGGGCCCTTGTCCAGGAGTCCATCTGTGTCCCTTCAGATGTTCTCCTTTCCCCACTTTCCCAGGGACTGCTTAGCAACCAGTACTCCTTCTTTCTCAGGAGTCCCTCAAATTCTCCCCCCCCCATTTACCCCTTCACCAAAGGGGTTTCTCGCCTTTCTCAGGTCCTGTGTCCAGGAGTCCATCGTGTCCCCTGAGATGTTCTCCCCCCCCACTTTTTCCCCGGGGCTGCCCCTTGCAACCCTATCTCCTTCTTTTCCCCGGAGAAAACCCTTCAGATGTTCCCCACCATTTCCCCACTTTATTAAGGTGCTCTCGACTTTCCCACCATGTGTCCAGGGGTCCTCCGTTCCCCCCGAGTTCTCCCTTCCCAAATTTCCCAGGGATTTCCCTTTGCAACCAGTATTCCTTTTTCCCAGGATCCCCTCAGTGTTCCCCCCCCCCCTTTCCCCACTTCCCCCAAAGGTGTTCCACTTTCCCAGGTCCATGAGTCCAGGAGTCCAACCGTGTCCGCTCAGATGTTCCCTTTCCTACTTTTCCCCGGGGCGCCCTTTGCAACCGTATCTCCTTCTTTTCCCAGGACTCCGCCTAGATATTCCCCCCCTTTCCCCCCCTTCCCCCCCAAAGGGGCTTCGCCTTTTCCCCGGTCTATGGCCATGTGTCCAGGAGTGAACCGTGTCCCTCAATTTTTCTCCCTTCCCAATTTCCCAGGGACTGCCTTTAAAACCCTACACTTCTTTCCCCCCGGGGGTCCGCCTCAATGTTCCCCCCCCTTTCCCCACTTCCCCCAAAGGGGTTTTTCGCCTTTCCCAGGTCCATGTGTCCGGATCCTCCGTTCCGCTCATTGTTTCCCCCCCCCCTTTCCCAGGGTCGCCCTTTGCAAACCCGAATCCCCTTCTTTCCCAGGAGACCGCCTCAGATATTTTCACCCCCCTTCCCCCCCCTTTTTCCCGAGGTGTTTTTTCGCCTTCCCAGGTCCATTGTCCAGGAGTCCATCCGTGCCGCTCAGTGTTTCTCCTTCCCCACTTTCCCGGGTCGCCCTTTCTACCAGTATCTCTTTTTTCCCAGGAGCCGCCCCAGATTCCCCGCCCTATCCCCACTTTTCCCTTTAAAAAGGGTCTTGCCCTTTTTCCCAAATTAATGTTCCATGTGTTAAAGGGGTCCCTCCGAGTCCCCCCAGATGTTCTCCCTTCCCCACTTTCCCAGGGTCTGCCTTTGCAACCAGTATCTCCTTTTTTCCCCGGATCCCCTCAGATATTCCCCCCTCTTTCCCCACTTCCCCCAAAGGGGTTCTCCCCCCTTTCCCAGGTCCATGTGTCCCCGGAGTCCTACCGTGTCCCCCCCAAATTTTTCCCCTTTCCCCCCCTTTCCCAGGGGCTGCCTTTGCTACCAGTATCTCTTTCTTTCCCGGGTCCGCCTCAGATATCCCCGCCCCATCCCTATTCCTTAAAAGTGCTCTTCCTTTCCCCCAAGTCCATGTTCCCTGTGTCTGGGGTCCCTCCCCCCCCTCAGATGTTCTCCCTTCCCCCCTTTCCCAGGGACTGCCTTAGCAACCAGTTTTTTCCCCCCTCCCCCTTTGGGTCCCCTCAGAATTCTCCCCCCCCCTTTTTCCCCCCGTTCCCCCCCGGTGTTTTCGACTTTCTAGGTCCACGTGTCCGGAGTCCTCTGTGTCCCCTCAGTGTTCTCCCCTTTCCCCCCTTTTCCCCGGGTCTGTCTTTTCAACCAGTTCTCCTTTTTTTCATGATCCGCCTCAGTATTCCCCCCCCCCATTTTCACCCCTTCCCCCCAAAGGGTTTCTCGCCTATCTCAGGTCCCGGTCCAGGGGTCCATCTGTTCCCCTCAGAGTTCCCCTTTCCCACTTTTCCCAGGGACTGCCTTAGCAAACCATTATCTCCTTTCCCCGAGTCCCCTAGATATTCTCCTCCCCCCTTTTCCCCCAATTTCCCCAAGGGGCTCTCCCCCTTTCCCAGTCCCCTGTTCCATTGGGCCAAGTCCATCCGGGTTCCCCTCAGATGTTTTTCCCCTTTTCCCCCTTTCCCCCGGGTTTTGCCTAGCAAACCCAGTATCTCCTTCTTTCCATGTTGCTTCAGAATTTCCCCCCCCCCCTTTCCCCACTTTCCCCCAAATTGTTCTCGACTTTCCCAGGTCCATTTTCCAAGTCCATCTGTGTCACCTCAATGTTCTCCCCCTTCCCCCCTTTCCCAGGGACGTCTTACAACCGTATCTCCTTCTTTTTCAGGAGTCCGCCCCAGATATTCCCCCCCCCCCATTTTTACCACTTCCACAAGGTGTTCCGCCTTTACCCGGTCCAGGCCCGGGGTCCATCCGTGCCCCTCAGATGTTCCCCCTTCCCCACTTTCCCAGGGCTCCTTGCAACCAGTATCTCCTTCTTTCCCATGATCCGCCAGAAAATTCCCCCCCCCCCTTTCCCCACTTCCCCCAAGGGTTCTGCCTTTCCCCGGACCATGTGTCCAGGAGTCCATCCCCGGCTCCTCAGATGTTCTTCCTTTCCCCCCTTTCCCAGGGTCGCCTTACAAACCGTAACTCCTTCTTTCCCAGGAGTCTGCCTTAAAATTCTCCCCCCCCTTTTCCCCTTCCCAAGGTGTTCTGCCCTTTTCCCAGGTCCAGGTCCAGGAGTCCATCTGGTCCCCTCAGATGTTTTCCCCTTCCCCACTTTTTCCCAGGGGCTGCCTTTCAACCATTATCTCCTTTCCCAGGAGTCCGCCTCAGATATTCTGCCCCCCCCCCGTTTAAAAAAATTCCCCAAGGTGTTCTCCCCCTTTTCCCCAGGGCCCCTGTTCCAGGAAACCATCCGTGCCCCTAGATGTTCTCCCCTTCCCCATTTTCCCCGGGGCTGCCTTTGAAACCCCAAACTCCTTCTTTCCCAGGAGTCCTCCCAGATATTCCCCCCTTTTCCCCCCTTCCCCAAGGTGTTCTCGCTTTTCCCCGGGCCATGTTCCCGGAGTCCAACCTGTCCCCTCAGAGTTTTTCCCTTCCCCCCATTTCCCAGGGTCTGCCTTAGCAACCATATCTCCTTTCCCATGTCCGCCCAGATATCCCCCCCCCCCCCCCTTTCCCTACTCCTTTAAAAGGGCCTCGCATTTTTCCCCAACCCTGTTTATGTGTCCAGGATCCTCCGGTCCCCCAGATGTTCTCCCTTCCCCACTTTCCCAGGGTCTGCCTAAACAACCCTACTCCTTTTTTCCCCGGAGTCTCCTCAGATATTCCCCCCCCCCTTTTTCCACTTCCCCAAGGGTTCTCGCCTTTCCCAGGTCCATGTGTCCGGAGCCATCTGTGTCCCCTAGATGTTCTCCCCTTCCCCCCTTTCCCAGGGGAAGCCTTAAACCAGATTTCCTTCTTTCTCAGGGGTCCCCCAAGATATTCTCCCCTCCCCCTTTTCCCCCCTTCCCAAGGTGTTCTCGCCTTTCCAACCATGGGTCCAGGGGGTCCATCTCTGTCCCCCCAGATTTCTCCCTTCCCCACTTTCCCCCGGGGCTGCTTAGCCCAGTATCCCTTCTTTCCCGGAGACCGCCCCCAGATATTCCCTCCCCCCATTTCCCCCACTTCCCGAAAGGGGTTTTCGCATTTCCCCCTCATTGCCAAGGGGCCATCCTTCCCCTCAATTTCTCCCTTTCCCCCCTTTCCCGGGTCTGCCTTAGCAAACCCGTATTCCTTCTTTCCCAGGAGCCGCCTCAATATTTTCCCCCCCCCCCTTTCCCCCCCTTCCCCAAGGTGTTCCCCCCCTTTCCCAGGCCATGTGTCCAGGGGTCCATCTGTTCCTCTGAATTCTCACTTTCCCCATTTCCCAGCGACTGCCCTTTGCAACCATTATCTCCTTTCCCAAATCCCCCTCAATATTTCCTCCCCTTTTTTCCCCCCAAATTCCCCAAGGTGTTATCCCTTTCCCAGGTCCTGTGTCCAGGATCCATTTCCTGTCCCCCCAGATGTTCTCCCTTCCCCACTTTTCCCAGGGCTGCTTTTAGCAACCCTGTCTCCTTTTTTCCCCGGGGTCCGCCTCAGATATTCCCCCCTTTTTTCCCACTTCCCCAAGGGTTTTTTTCGCCTTTCCCAGGGCCATGTGTCCCGATTTCCCAAACCCTGCCCCCTCGAAGGTTTTTCCCTTCCCCACTTTCCCAGGGTCTGCCTTAACAACCATATTCCTTTTTTCCCCCGGATCCGCCTCAGATATTCCCCCCCCCCCTTTTCCCCCTTTCCCGGTGCTTCGCCTTTCCGAGGTCCAGTTCCATGTGTCCAGGAGTCCATCCGTGTCCCTCAATTTTTCTTCCTTTTCCCACTTCCCAGGTCTCCTTTGCAAACCCGTACTCCTTCTTTCCCCGGATACGCCCCAGATATTCCACCCCCCCCCTCTCCCCACTTCTCCAAAGGGGTTCCCGCCTTTTTCCCCGTCCAGTGTCCAGGAGTCCATCCTGTCCTCTAGAGTTCTCCCTTCCCCCCTTTCCCAGGGTCTGCCTTAGCAACCCGTATCTCCTTCTTTCCCAGGGTTCCCTCAGATAGTCCACCCCCCTCTTTCCCCCCTTCCCAAAAAAAGCCCCGCCTTTCCCCGGCCATGTGTCCAGGGGTCCCCCCTTTCTCCCAATTTCTCCCTTCCCCCCTTTCCCCCGGGTCTGCCTTTCAACCAGTATCTCCTTCTTTTCCCGGAGTCCCCCCTCAGAATTCCCCCCCCTTCCCCACTTCCCAAAGGTCTCCGCCTTCCCCGGGCCATGTGTCCAGGAGTCCATCCGTGTCCCCCCAGATCTTCTCCCTTCCCAAATTTTCCCCGGGGCTGCCTTAGCAACCATATCTCCTTCTTTCCCAGGAGTCCGCCAAAGTTCCCCCCTCCTTTCCCCAAATTCCCCAAAGGGGTCTCGCCTTTCCCAGGTCCATGTTCCAGGAGTCCACCGTTCCCTCAGATTTCTCCCTTCCTACTTTCCCCGGGTCTGCTTTCAAAAAAGTATCTCCTTCTTTCCCAGAGTCCGCCTCAGAATTTCCCCCCCTTTTCCCCCTTTTTCCCCAAAGGTGCTCCCGCCCTTTTTCCCGCCTGGGCCATGTTCCAGGGGTGCAACCGTGTCCCCTCGAGTTCCCCTTCCAATTTCCCGGACCCTTAGCAACCAGATCTCCTTTTTCCCCGGATCCGCCTCAGATTTCCCCCCCCCCTTTCCCCACTTCCCCAAAGGGGTTTTCGCCTTTCCCAGGGCCATGTGTCCAGGGTCCCTCCTGTCCGCTCAGTTTTTCTCCCTTCCCCACTTTCCCAGTGTCTGCCTTAGCAACCAGAATCTCCTTCTTTCCCAGGAGACCGCCTCAGATATTCCCCCCCCTTTCCCCCCTTCCCCAAAAGGGGCTCTCGCCTTCCCCGGTCCATGTGTCCAGGAGTCCACCGTGTCCCCCCAATTTCTCCCTTCCCAATTTCCCCGGACTGCCTTAGCAACCCTATCTCCTTTTTTCCCCGGAGTCCGCCTCAGATGTTCCCCCCTCCTTTTTTCCCCCCCTTTCCCCCAAAGGGGTTTGCCTTTCCCCCGGGCCTTGTCCAGGGGTCCATCCGTGTCCGCTCAAGTTCTCCCTTCCAACTTTCCCAGGGGCGCCTAGCAACAATATCTCCTTCTTTCCCAGGAGTCCGCCTCAGATATTCCCCCCCTTTCCCCATTTTTCCCCAGGTGCCTCCCTTTCCCCGGGCCATGGGCCAGTGTCCAGGATGCAAACCCTGTCCCCTCAGATGTTTTTCCCCTTCCCAATTTCCCAGGGACTGCCTTAGAACCAGATCTCCCTTTTTCCCAGGGTCCGCCTCGATGTTCCCCCCCCCCTTTCCCCACTTTCCCCCAAAGGGGTTCTCGCCTTTTTCCCCAGGCCATGTGTCCAGGGTCCATCTTGTCCCCCGATGTTCCCCTTCCCCACTTTCCCATGGGACTGCCTTAGCAAACCTTATCTTTCCCTTTCCCCGGAATCCCCCCTCAATTTCTCCCCCCCCCCCCCTTTAAAACCCAAATTTCCCCAAGGTGTTCCCGCCTTTCCCGGCCGTTCCAGGAACCCTCCGTGTCCCCTAATGTTCTCCCCCCCACTTTCCCCCGGACTGCCTTCAACCAGTATCTCCTTCTTTCCCCGGAGTCCTCCTCAGATATTTCCCCCCCTTTCCCCCCTTCCCCAAGGTGTTTGCCTTTTCCCCGGTCCATGTTCCAGGGGTCCTACCGTGTCCCCCCAGATGTTCTCCCTTCCCCACTTTTCCCCGGGTCTGCCTTGCTACCAGTATCTCTTTCTTCCCAGGAGTCCGCCCAGATATCCCCCCCCATCCTACTTTCCTTAAAGGTGCTCTTGCCTTTCCCAAGTCCATCTTCCATGTGTTTGGAGTCCATCCATCCCCTCAGATGTTCTCCCTTCCCCACTTTTTCCCGGGCGCCTTGCAACCATTCTCCTTCTTTCCCAGGATCCTCCTCAGATATTCCCCCCCTTTCCCCCCCTTCCCTAAGGGGTTCTCGCCTTTCCAAGGGGCCATGTGTCCAGGAGTCCATCTGCGCCCCTCAGGTTCTCCCTTCCCCACTTTCCCAGGGGCTGCCTTAGCAAACCAGATCTCCTTCTGGGCCTCCTCAGATATTCCCCCTCTTTCCCCACTTCCCCAAGGTGTTCTCGCTTTTCCCAGGTCCATGTGTCCAGGAGTCCAACCGTGTCCCCTCAGATATTCTCCCTTCCCCACTTTCCCAGGGTCTGCCTTAGCAACCAGTATCTCCTTCTTTCCCAGGAGTCCGCCTCAGATATTCCCCTCCCCCGTTTCCCTACTTCCTTAATGGTGCTCTCGCATTTCCCGGGTCCATGTTCCATGTGTCCAGGAGTCCATCCGTGTCCCCTCAGATGTTCTCCCTTCCCCACTTTCCCAGGGTCTACCTCAGCAACCAGTATCTCCTTCTTTCCCAGGAGTCTGCCTCAGATATTTCACCCCCCCTTTTCCGCACTTCCCCAAGGTGTTCTCGCCTTTCCCAGGTCCATGTGTCCAGGAGTCCATCCGTGTCCCCTCAGATGTTCTCCCTTCCCCACTTTCCCAGGGAATGCCTTAGCAACCAGTATCTCCTCCTTTCTCAGGATTCCGCCTCAGATATTCTCCCCCACCCCTTTTCCCCACTTCCCCAAGGTGTTCTCGCCTTTCCCAGGTCCATGTGTCCAGGAGTCCAACCGTGTCCCCTCATATGTTCTCCCTTCCCCACTTTCCCAGGGTCTGCCTTAACAACCAGTATCTCCTTCTTTCCCAGGAGTCCGCCTCAGATATTCCCCCCCCCTTTCCCCACTTCCCAAGGTGCTCTCGCCTTTCCCAGGTCCATGTTCCATGTGTCCAGGAGTCCATCCGTGTCCCCTAAGATGTTCTCCCTTTCCCACTTTCCCAGGGTCTGCCTTAGCAACCAGTATCTCCTTATTTCTCAGGAGTCCGCCTCAGATATTTCCCCCCCCCCATTTCACCACTTCCCCAAGGGGTTAGCGCCTTTCTCAGGTCCATGTGTCCCGGCGTCCATCTGTGTCCCCTGAGATGTTCTCCCTTCCCCACTTTCCCAGGGTCTGCCTTAGCAACCAGTATCTCCTTCTTTCCCAGGGGTCCGCCTCAGATATTCCCCCCCACAATTTCACCACTTCCCCAACGTGTTCTCGCCTCTCACAGGTCCATGTGTCACTGAGTCCATCCGTTTCCTTTCAGATGTTCTCCCTTCACCACTTTTCCAGGGTCTGCCTTAGCAACCAGTATCTCCTTCTTTCCCAGGAGTCCGCCTCAGATATTCCCCCCCCTTCCCCACTTCCCAAAGGTGCTCTCACCTTTCCCAGGTCCATGTGTCCAGGAGTCCATCCGTGTCCCCTCAGATGTTCTCCCTTCCCAATTTCCCAGGGACTGCCTTAGCAACCAGTATCTCCTTCTTTCCCAGGAGTCCGCCTCTGATGTTCCCTCCCCTCTTTCCCCACTTCCCCAAGGTGTTCTCGCTTTTCCCAGGTCCATGTGTCCAGGAGTCCAACCGAGTACGCTCAGATGTTCTCCCTTCCATACTTTCCCAGGGTCTGCTTTAGCAACCAGTATCTCCTTCTTTCCCAGGAGTCCGCCTCAGATATTCCTCCCTTTCCCCACTTCCCCAAGGTGCTCTCGCCTTTCCCAGGTCCATGGTCCATGTGTCCAGAAGTCCACCCGTGTCCCTTCAGATGTTCTCCCTTCCCCACTTTCCCAGGGTCTGCCTTAGCAACCAGTATCTCCTTCTTTCCCAGGAGTCCGCCACAGATATTCCTCCATTTCCCCACTTCCCCAAGGTGCTCTCGCCTTTCCCAGGTCCATGGTCCATGTGTCCAGAAGTCCACGCGTGTCCCCTCAGATGTTCTCCCTTCCTCACTTTCCCGTGGACTGCCTCAGCAACCATTATCTCCTTTCCCAGGAGTCCGCCTCAGATTTTCTCCCCCCCCTTTAACCAATTCCACAAGGTGTTCTCGCCTTTCCCAGGTCCATGTGTCCAGGAGTCCATCCGTGTCCCCTCGGATGTTCTCCCTTCCCCACTTTCCCAGGGTCTGCCTCAGCAACCAGTATCTCCTTCTTTCCCAGGAGTCTGCCTCAGATATTTCCCCCCCTTTTCTCCGCACTTCCCCAAGGTGTTCTCCCCTTTCCCAGGTCCATGTGTCCAGGAGTCCATCCGTGTCCCCTCAGATGTTCTCCCTTCCCCACTTTCCCAGGGAATGCCTTAGCAACCAGTATCTCCTCCTTTCTCAGGATTCCGCCTCAGATATTCTCCCCCACCCCTTTTCCCCACTTCCCCAAGGTGTTCTCGCCTTTCCCAGGTCCATGTGTCCAGGAGTCCAACCGTGTCCCCTCATATGTTCTCCCTTCCCCAGTTTCAAAGGGTCTGCCTTAACAACTAGTTTCTCCTTCTTTCCCAGGAGTCAGCCTCTGATATTCCCCCCCCTTTCCCCACTTCCCAAGGTGCTCTCACCTTTCCCAGGTCCATGTTCCATGTGTCCAGGAGTGCATCCGTGTCCCCTCAGATGTTCTGCCTTCCCCACTTTCCCAGGGTCTGCCTTAGCAACTAGTATCTCCTTCTTTCCCAGGAGTCCGCCTCAGATATTCCCCCTCCTTTCTTTACTTCCTTAAAGGTGCTCTTGCCTTTCCCAAGTCCATGTTCCATGTGTCCAGGAGTCCATCCGTGTCCCCTCAGATGTTCTCCCTTCCGCACTTTCCCAGGGACTGCCTTAGCAACCAGTATCTCCTTCTTTCCCAGGAGTCCGCCTCAGATATTCCCCCCCCCCCTTTCCCCACTTCCCAAGGTGCTCTCGCTTTTCCCAGGTCCATGTTCCATGTGTCGAGGAGTCCATCCGTGTCCCCTCAGATGTTCTCCCTTCCCCACTTTCCCAGGGTCTGCCTTAGCAACCAGTATCTCCTTCTTTCCCAAGAGTACGCTACAGATATTTCCCCCCATCCCTTTCCCCACTTCCTTAAGGTGTTCTCGCCTTTCCCAGGTCCATGTGTCCAGGAGTCCATCTGTGTCCCTTCAGATGTTCTCGTTTCCCCACTTTCCCAGGGACTGTCTTAGCAACCAGTATCACCTTCTTTCTCAGGAGTCCGCCTCAGATATTTCCACCCCCCCCCAAATTTCACCACTTCCCCAAGGGGTTAGCGCCTTTCTCAGGTACATGTGTCCAGGAGTCCATCTGTGTCCCCTGAGATGTTCTCCCTTCCCCACTTTCCCAGGGTCTGCCTTAGCAACCAGTATCTCCTTCTTTCCCAGGAGTCCGCCTCAGATATTCCCCCCCTTTCCCCACTTCCCCAAGGTGCTCTCGCCTTTCCCAGGTGCATGGTCCATGTGTCCAGAAGTCCACACGTGTCCCTTCAGATGTTCTCCCTTCCCCACTTTCCCAGGGTCTGCCTTAGAAACCAGTATCTCCTTCTTTCCCAGGAGTCCGCCTCAGATATTCCTCCCTTTCCCCACTTCCCCAAGGTGCTCTCGCCTTTCCCAGGTCCATGGTCCATGTGTCCAGAAGTCCACCCGTGTCCCCTCAGATGTTCTCCCTTCCTCACTTTCCCGTGGACTGCCTCAGCAACCATTATCTCCTTTCCCAGGAGTCCGCCTCAGATTTTCTCCCCCCCCCCCCCTTTAAAAACCCAATTCCACAAGGTGTTTTTTCGCCTTTCCCAGGTCCATGTGTCCAGGAGTCCACCGTGTCCCCTCGGATGTTCCTTCCCTTCCCCACTTTCCCAGGGTCTGCCTCAGCAACCAGTATCTCCTTCTTTCCCAGGAGTCTGCCTCAGATATTTCCCCCCCTTTTTCCGCACTTCCCCAAGGTGTTCCGCCTTTTCCCAGGTCCCTGTGTCCAGGAGTCCATCCGTGTCCCCTCAGATGTTCTCCCTTCCCCACTTTCCAGGGAATGCCTTTTGCAACCAGTATCTCCTCCTTTCTCAGGATTCCGCCTCAGATATTCTCCCCCCACCCTTTTCCCCCACTTCTCCAAGGTGTTCTCGCCTTTCCCAGGTCCATGTGTCCAGGAGTCCAACCTGTCCCCTCATATTTCTCCCCTTTCCCACTTTCCCAGGGTCTGCCTTAACAACCATATCTCCTTCTTTCCCAGGAGTCCGCCTCAGATATTCCCCTCCCCCGTTTCCCTACTTCCTTAAAGGTGCTCCCCGCATTTCCAGGTCCATGTTCCATGTGTCCAGAGTCCATCCTGTCCCCTCAGATTTTTCTCCCTTCCCCATTTTCACAGGGTCTGCCTCAGCAAAACCCGTATCTCCTTTTTTCCCAGGAGTCTGCCTCAGATATTCCCCTCCCCCTTTTTTCCGCACTTCCCCAAGGTGTTCTCGCCTTTCCCAGGTCCATGTGTCCCCGGGGTCCATCCGTGTCCCCTCAATGTTTTTTCCCCTTCCCCACTTTCCCCCGGGAATGGGCCTTAGCAACCATTTTCTACTCCTTTCTCAGGATTCCGCCTCAGATATCTCCCCCACCCCCCCCCTTTTCCCCACTTCCCCAAGGTGTTTTCTCGCCTTTCCCAGGTCCAAAGTGTCCAGGATCCAAACCCTGTCCCCCTCATATGTTCTCCCTTCCCCAGTTTCAAAGGGTCTGCCTTAACAACTATTTCTCCTTCTTTCCCAGGAGTCCGCCTCTGATATTCCCCCCCTTTCCCCACTTCCCAAGGTGCTCTCGCCTTTCCCAGGTCCATGTTCCATGTGTCCAGGAGTCCATCCGTGTCCCCTCAGATGTTCTCTCCCTTCCCCACTTTCCCAGGGGCCCGCCTTAGCAACTAGTATCCCCCTTCTTTCCCAGGAGTCCCCCCTCAGATATTCCCCCTCCTTTCTTTACTTCCTTAAAGGTGCTCTTGCCTTTCCCAAGTCCATGTTCCATGTGTCCAGGAGTCCATCCGTGTCCCCTCAGATGTTCTCCCTTCCCCACTTTCCCAGGGTCTGCCTTAGCAACCAGTATCTCCTTCTTTCCCAGGAGTCCGCCTCAGATATTCCCCCCCCCCCCCCCTTTTTCCCCACTTCCCAAGGTGCTCTCGCCTTTCCCAGGGCCATGTTTTCCATGTGTCCCCGGAGTCCATCCGTGTCCCCTCAGATGTTCTCCTCTCCCTTCCCCACTTTCCCAGGGTCTGCCTTAGCAACCAGTTCTCCTTTCCCAAGAGTACCTACAATATTTCCCCCCATCCCTTTCCCCACTTCCCCAAGGTGTTCTCGCCTTTCCCAGGTCCATGTGTCCAGGAGTCCATCTGTGTCCCTTCAGATGTTCTCCTTTCCCCACTTTCCCAGGGACTGTCTTAGCAACCAGTATCTCCTTCTTTCTCAGGGGTCCGCCTCCCGATATTTCCACCCCCCCCCCCCATTTCACCACTTCCCCAAGGGGTTAGCGCCTTTCTCAGGTCCATGTGTCCAGGAGTCCATCTGTGTCCCCTGAGATGTTCTCCCTTCCCCACTTTCCCAGGGTCTGCCTTAGCAACCAGTATCTCCTTCTTTCCCCCAGATCCGCCCGATTTTTCTCCCCCCCCCCCTTTAAAAAACCAATTCCACAAGGTGTTCTCGCCTTTCCCAGGTCCATGTGTCCGGGAGTCCATCCGTGTCCCCTCAGATGTTCTCCCTTCCCCACTTTCCCAGGGTCTGCCTTAGCAACCAGTATCTCCTTCTTTCCCATGAGTCCGCTTCAGATATTTCCCCCCCCTTTCCCCACTTCCCCAAGGTGTTCTCGACTTTCCCAGGTCCATGTGTCCAGGAGTCCATCTGTGTCACCTCAGATGTTCTCCCTTCCCCACTTTCCCAGGGACTGTCTTAGCAACCAGTATCTCCTTCTTTCTCAGGAGTCCGCCTCAGATATTCTCCCCCCCCCCTTTCCCCACTTCCCCAAGGTGTTCTCGCCTTTCCCAGATCCATGTGTCCAGGAGTCCATCCCTGTCTCCTCAGATGTTCTCCCTTCCCCACTTTCCCAGGGTCTGCCTTAGCAACCAGTATCTCCTTCTTTCCCAAGAGTCCGCCTCAGATATTCCCCCTCCCCCATTTCACCACTTCCCCAAGGTGTTCTCGCCTTTCCCAGGTCCATGTGTCCAGGAGTCCATCCGTGTCCCCTCAGATGTTCTCCCTTCCCCACTTTCCCAGGGTCTGCCTTAGCAACCAGTATCTCCTTCTCTCCCATGAGTCCGCCTCAGATATTTCCCCGTCCCCCTTTCCCCACTTCCCCAAGGTGTTCTCGCCTTTCCCAGGTCCATGTGTCCAGGAGTCCATCCGTGTCCCCTCAGATGTTCTCCCTTCCCCACTTTCCCAGGGTCTGCCTTAGCAACCAGTATCTCCTTCTTTCCCCTGAGTCCGCCTCAGATATTCCCCCCTCCCCCTTTCCCCACTTCCCCAAGGTGTTCTCGCCTTTCCCAGGTCCATGTGTCCGGGAGTCCATCCGTGTCCCCTCAGATGTTCTCCCTTCCCCACTTTCCCAGGGACTGCCTTAGCAACCATTATCTCCTTTCACAGGAGTCCGCCTCAGATATTCTCCCCCCCCTTTCCCCAATTCCCCAGGGTGTTCTCGCCTTTCTCAGGTCCATGTGTCCAGGAGTCCATCTGTGTCCCCTCAGATGTTCTCCCTTCCCCACTTTCCCAGGGTCTGCCTTAGCAACCAGTATCTCCTTCTTTCCCAGGAGTCCGCCTCAGATATTCCCCCCCATTTCCCCACTTCCCCAAGGTGTTCTCGCCTTTCCCAGGTCCATGTGTCCAGGAGTCCGTCCGTGTCCCCTCAGATGTTCTCCCTTCCCCACTTTCCCAGGGGCTGCCCTTTGCAACCAGTATCTCCCCTTTTTTCCCAGGAGTCCGCCTCAGATATTTCCCCCCCCCCTTTCCCCACTTCCCCAAGTGTTCTCGCCTTTCCCCAAATCCATTTGTCCAGGAGTCCATCTGTGTCCCCTCAGAGGGCTCCCCTTCCCCACTTTCCCAGGGACTGTCTTAGCAACCAGTATCTCCTTCTTTCTCAGGAGTCCGCCTCAGATATTGCCCCCCCCCCATTTCACCACTTCCCCAAGGTGTTCTCGCCTTTCTCAGGGGCCATGTGTCCAGGAGTCCCCTCTGTGTCGCCTCAGATCTCCCTTCCCCACTTTCCCATTGTCTGCCTTGGCAACCAGTATCTCCTTCTTTCCCAGGAGTCCGCCTCATATATTCCCCCCCCCCTTTCCCCACTTCCCTGAGGTGCTCTCGCCTTTCCCAGGTCCATGTTCCATGTGTCCAGGAGTCCATCCGTGTCCCCTCAGATGTTCTCCCTTCCCCACTTTCCCAGGGTCTGCCTTAGCAACCAGTATCTCCTTCTTTCCCATGAGTCCGCCTCAGATGTTCCCCCCCCCTTCCTTCCCCTCTTCCCCAAGGTGCTCTCGCCCTTCCCAGGTCCATGTGTCCAGGAGTCCATCCGTGTCCTCTCAGATGTTCTCCCTTCCCCACTTTCCCAGTTTCTGCCTTAGCAACCAGTATCTCCTTCTTTCCCAGGAGTTCGCCTCAGATATTCTGCCCCCCTCTTCCCCACTTCCTCAAGATGCTCTCGCCTTTCCCTGGTCCATGTGTCCAGGAGTCCATCCGTGTCTCCTCAGATGTTCTCCCTTCCCCACTTTCCCAGGGTCCGCCTATGCAACCAGTATCTCCTTCTTTCCCAGGAGTCCGAATCAGATATTCCCCCCCTTCCCCACTTCCCCAAAAAGCCCCTCGCCTTTCCAGGTCCATGTGTCCAGAAGTCCATCCGGGCCCCCCAGATGTTCTCCCTTCCCCACTTTCCCCCGGTCTGCCTTAGCAACCAGAATCTCATTCTTTCACAGAGTCCGCCTCAATATTTTTCCCCCTCCCTTCCAAACTTCCCCAAGGTGCTCTCGCCTTTCCCAGGTCCATGCGTCCAGGAGTCCATCCGTGTCCCCTAAGATGCTCCCCCTTCCCCACTTTCCCAGGTTTTGCCTTAGCAACCAGTATCTCCTTCTTTCCCAGGAGTCCGCCTCAGAAAATTTCCCCCCCCTCTTTCCGCTTCCCCCAAAGGGGTTCTCGCCTTTTCCCAGGGCCAAGTGTCCAGGGTCCATCCGTGTCCCCTCAGAAAGTTTCTCCCTTTCCCCCCACTTTCCCAGGGTCTGCCTTAGCAACCAGTATCTCCTTCTTTCCCAGAGTCCGCCTCAGATTTTCCCCCCCCTTCCCCACTTACCCAAGTGCTCTCGCCTTTCCCAGGTCCATGTGTCCAGGAGTCCATCCGTGTCCCCTCAATGTTCTCCCTTTTTTTTTGTTTAAAAGTATTTTTTTAATTGTATTTTTTTAATTCCCCAAGGGTGTTTCCCCCTTTTCCCCCCAGTGCGGGTTTTCCTTCCCCCCAAAATGCCCCCTTGTATCCCCCTTTCTGACGGGGGTGGGGGGGAAAAGTACCCTGGGGAAGGTTTGGGTTCCCCCCAATAAAGTCCGCGACCGGGGGGGAAAAAAAGCCCTCAGGGGCATGTGGTTAAAACCCCGGGGAAAGGGCCCCGGATTAAAATGGGGGGGGGAAAACCGGGCACGGATGTTCCTGGATACAGAACTTGGAGTTGTTTTAGGCTTCTTAGTAAGGGGGAAGGGGAGCCACCCGGGGTGCGAAGGTTGGTTTCCCCCTGCCCCTGAACTGGGGTGCAAGAAACTCCAGTTACTGACCTTAAGGGGGAGGAGATCCCGGTTAGACGAAGGTTCCTATCATTGATCCTGGATCAAGTTCCGGACCTTGGGGAAGTGGGAAGGGAGTCCCTCGGGTGACTAGTGGAACTCCTGAGATACTTGTGGGAAGGCCCCGCACCTTAGAAAGGGAAGGTGAGACCCATCCGGAGGCACGGGGATTCCCCCTTACATATTTGGGGAAGGTTGTCTACTGCCTTTGGGTAATGGGAAGGGGGATCACCCGGGACCCCAAGATGGATTCCTGTTACCATGCCTTGGCAAGGCATAGTTTACATTTGCAGTTGTGGCTGACCCTTGGTAAGTGGGAAGGGGATTCCGCCTTAGAAAAGGGATTCCTGGAACATAACCTCCCAAGAAACATGGTTGGTGAGGTAACCTTGGGAAGTGGGGAAGGGAAACATCCGGGGAGACGGAGGGGATTCTGGATACAGCTGGGAAGGCTTGAGGTGACAGAGGGGGAGAGGGAAAGGAGAAGGCGAAGGCTGGAATTAGGGAAGTGAGGAAGGGGAGAGGACATCGGGGCACGGATGAATTCCTGGAACATGAACCTGGGGGAGGCGAGGGGAGGGGGGGACTCTTGACGAACCATGGCCTCCAGTGGCAAGGTCGGTACCTCAGAGTAACTTGAGGTACAGTGGTGCTAATATATTAAAATTCTAATTATTATTATATGAATAAATCGGGGGTTTTATTATGAATTATATATGTATTATTGGAATATGATTTTTTATTCATAAATTTGGATTCAAAGGGAACCAGCCTCCCTGACAGTAGCAAATCGGTGGGGTATCCACTCCAGCCTCCTGACAGTAGCATCGGTGTGTTATTCCATCCAGCCTCCTGCCCAGTAGCATTGGTGGTGTTTTTCCCACCCCAGCCCCCCTGACAGTGCATTGTGGTTTTAAATTCCCACTCCAGCTACTGACAGTAGCATCGGTGATGGTTATTCCACTCAGCCTCCCTGACAGTAGCATTGTGGTGTTATTCCCATTCCAGCCACCTGGAAGTAGCACGGTGGTTATCCACCAGCCTCCTGACATTTAGCATGGTGGTGTTTTCCACTCCAGCCTCCCTGACAGTAGCATTGGTGGTGTTATTCCCACTCCAGCCTCCCTGAAAGTAGCATCGGTGGTGTTATTCCCACTCCAGCCTCCCTGACAGTAGCATGGTGGTGTTATTCCCACTCCAGCCTCCCTGACAGTAGCATCGGTGATGTTTTTCCCACTCCAGCCTCCCTGACAGTAGCATCGGTGGTGTTATTCCCACCCCAGCCTCCCTGACAGTAGCATTGGTGGTGTTATTCCCACTCCAGCCTCCCTGACAGTAGCATCGGTGGTGTTATTCCCACTCCAGCCTCCCTGACAGTAGCATGGTGGTGTTATTCCCACCCCAGCCTCCCTGACAGTAGCATCGGTGGTGTTATTCCCACCCCAGCCTCCCTGACAGTAGCATCGGTGGTGTTATTCCCACTCCAGCCTCCCTGACAGTAGCATCGGTGTGTTATTCCACTCCAGCCTCCCTGACAGTAGCATCGGTGGTTTTTATTCCCTCCAGCCTCCCTGAACAGTAGCATCGGGGGTGTTATTCCATTTCCAGCCTCCCTGACAGTAGCATCGGTGGTGTTATTCCCACTCCAGCCTCCCGGGACAGTAGCATCGGTGGTGTTTTCCCATCCAGCCCCCCTGACAGTAGCATCGGTGGTGTTATTCCACTCCAGCCCCCCTGACAGTAGCATCGGTGGTGTTTTTTCCCACTCAGCCTCCCTAACGTAGCATCGTGGTGTTATTCCCACTCCAGCCTCCCTGACAGTAGCATGGTGGTTTTATTCCCACTCCACCCTCCCTGACAGAAACCATGGTGGTGTTATTCCCACTCCAGCCTCCCTGACAGTAGCATCGGTGGTGTTATTCCCACTCCAGCCTCCCTGACAGTAGCATCGGTGGTGTTCTTTCCCCACTCCAGCCCTCCTGACAGTAGCTCGGTGGTGTTATTCCCACTCCAGCCTCCCTGACAGTAGCATGGGGGGTGTTTTTCCCCAACCCAGCCTCCCTGACAGTAGCATCGGTGGTGTTATTCCCACCCCAGCCTCCCTGACAGAAACCATGGTGGTGTCTTTCCCTCCAGCCTCCCTGACAGTAGCATCGGTGGTGTTATTCCCACTCCAGCCTCCCTGACAGTGCATGGTGGTGTTTTTTCCCACTCCGCCCCCCTGACAGTACCCATGGTGGTGTTATTCCCACTCCAGCCTCCCTGACAGAAAACCATGGTGGGGTTTTTCCCTATCGGGAATAACACGTCAGTGGCATCTCGCTGGTGCCACCCACGTTATCATAATATGAAAAAAATCCCCAAAAAGG
The DNA here is from genome assembly GCF_026875155.1 of Cherax quadricarinatus. NCBI lineage: Eukaryota > Metazoa > Arthropoda > Malacostraca > Decapoda > Parastacidae > Cherax > Cherax quadricarinatus. The sequence goes on from NW_026476243.1 coordinate 24,615, forward strand.
AAATATTTTATCATCATTCAACACTTTCACCTCACTCACACATAATCATGTCTTTGCAGAGGCGCTCAGACACAACAGTTTAGAAGCATATATAAGTAATATTGATACTCTTCCAAACTGCCAATATCCAATACCCGAATGGGTGAAACTGGTCTGTTACAAAAGACCTCATGTAAAATTGAGTCCTTTCTTATATTTTCTCTGTGCGTTTAAAGTTTATATTTTTTTCATTTATTTTAATATAAAAACTAATAACTTTGTTCTAAAAGAACCTTAGAAAACTTACCTAACCTTTAATTTAATTTAATTTGATTTAGCCTAATTTAACTAAAAATGTTTTACATAAGTTTACAATAATTTAATAATAAACAAACACAATGAAATACATTTTTTTTCCGTTAGGTTCAGAATGATTTTTGGGAAATTATTGCATACACAAACTTTCACTTGTGTATGTGTTAGTATGCTGTTATTGGAAGTTACTGTACTTTTCTTTTGTACCCTTTTTACAAACCCCGGAGTCCCAAAGGCCTGTTATCCTGTGTGTAAAGGCAGCGAAATAAACAACAGAAAAGCTTTTGACTTGCATTATCCTTCACCAATTTAGAACAGGTTGTGACTACACACAGTCGTACTGGCCAGGTTGTGACTACACACAGCCGTACTGGCCAGGTTGTGACTACACACAGTCGTACTGGCCAGGTTGTGACTACACACAGCCGTACTGGCCAGGTTGTGACACACACAAGTCGTATGGCCAGGTTGTGACTAAAACACAGTCGTACTGGCCCGGTTGTGCAACACCGTCGTACTGGGCCCGGTTGTGACAACACACAGTTCGTACTGGCCAGGTTGTGACAACCACAGTCGTATGGCAGGTTGTGACAACACACAGTCGTACTGGCCAGGTTGTGACACACACAGTCGTACTGGCCCGGTTGTGGGCAACACACAGTTCGTATGGCCAGGTTGTGGGCAACACCCCAATCGTACTGGCCCGGTTTGTGGGCAACACACAGTCGTTGGCAGGTTGTGAACCACACAAATCGTACTGGCCAGGTTGTGACAACACAGTCGTACTGGGCAGGTTGTGACAACAACACAGTCGTACTGGCAGGTTGTGGCAACACACATCGTACTGGCCAGGTTGTGGCAACCCCACATTTCGTACTGGGCAGGTTGTGACAACACAATTTTGTACTGGCCAGGTTGTGCAACACCATTTGTACTGGCAGGTTGTGACAACACACAGTCGTACTGGCCAGGTTGTGACAACACACAGTCGTACTGGCCAGGTTGTGACAACACACAGTCGTACTGGCCAGGTTGGAAACACACAGTCGTTACTGGCAGGTTGTGGACAACACACAGTCGTACTGGCCAGGTTTTGAAAACACACAGTCGTACTCCAGGTTGTGGCAAACACAGTCGTATGGCCAGGTTGTTTCAACACACAGTCGTACTGGCAGGTTGTGAAACACAGTCGTACTGGCCAGGTTGTGGCAACACACATTCGTATGGCCAGGTTGTGACAATTACCCCACAGTTTGTACGGGCCAGGTTGTGACAAACACACAGTCGTACTGGCCAGGTTGTGGCACACTTCATACTGGCCAGGTTTGGCAACACACAGTCGTACTGGCCCGGTTGTGAAACACACAGTCGTTTCGGGCCAGGTTGTACAACACACAGTCGTACTGGCCAGGTTGTGGCAACACATTCTCTGGCCAGGTTGGGCAACACACAGTCGTACTGGCCAGGTTGTGGCAACCACAGTCGTACTGGCAGGTTGTGCAACCACAGTCGTATGGCCAGGTTGTGGCAACACCAGTCGTACTGGCCAGGTTTTTGCAACCAAAAATCGTACTGGCGGTTGTGGACAACACACAGTCGTACTGGCCAGGTTGTGACAACACACAGTTGTATGGCCAGGTTGTGGACAAAAACACAGCTACTGGCCAGGTTGTGACAACCACATTTGTATGGCCAGGTTGTGAAACACACAGTCGTACTGGCCAGGTTGTGACAACACACAGTTTGTATGGCCAGGTTGTGACAACACCAGTCGTACTGGCCAGGTTGTGACAACAACAGTCGTACTGGCCAGGGGTTTTGACAACCACAGTCGTACTGGCCCGGTTGTGACAACGCACATTCGTACTGGCTAGGTTGTGAACACACAGTCGTACTGGCCAGGTTGTGACACACACATCGTACTGGCCAGGTTGTGGAAACCACATTGTACTGGCCAGGTTGTGAAACACAGTCGTACTGGCAGGTTGTGACAACACACAGTCGTACTGGCCAGGTTGTGACAACCACATTCGTACTGGCCAGGTTGTGAAAACACACCAGGGCGTACTGGCCAGGTTGTGACAACACACAGTCGTACTGGGCAGGTTTGTGACAACACCAGTCGTACTGGCCAGGTTGTTTAAAAACACTTTGTACTGGCCAGGTTGTACAAACACAGTCGTACTGGCCAGGTTGTGGCAACAAAAAGGTCGTACTGGCAGGTTGTGACAACACACGTCGTACTGGGCAGGTTGTGACAAACACACAGTCGTACTGGCCAGTTGTGGAAACATAAATTTTTTTCTGGCCCGGTTTTGGCAACACACAGTCGTACTGGCCAGGTTGTGACAACACCAAGCGTACTGGCCGGTTATGACAACACACGTCGTATGCCAGGTTGTGGCAACCACAGTCGTACTGGCCAGTTTTGGAAAAGCCCAGTCGTATGGCCAGGTTTTTGGCAACCACAGTCGTATGGCCAGGTTGTGACAACACACAGTATTACTGGCCAGGTTGTGACAACCACAGTTGTAATGGCCAGGTTGTGACAACACACAGTTCGTATGGCCAGGTGTGACAACACACGTGTACTTGCCAGGTTGTGACAACCCACAGTCGTTTGGCCAGGGTTGTGACAACACACAGTCGTACTGGCCAGGTTGTGGCAACACCAGTCGTACTGGCAGGTTGTGACAACACCAGTTTACTGGCCAGGTTGTGACAAAAGAGAGTCGTTCTGGCCAGGTTGTGACAACACACAGTCGTACTGGCCAGGTTGTGACAACACACAGTTGTACTGGCCAGGTTGTGACAACACCCAGTCGTACTGGCCAGGTTTTTGGACAACACGTCGTACTGGCCAGGTTGTGGCAACACACAGTGTATGGCAGGTTGTGGCAAAAACACAGTCGTATTTCCAGGTTGTGGCAAACGCACAGTCCGTTTCTAGCCAGGTTGTGCAAAAAACACAGTCGTACTGGCCCGGTTGTGGCAACACACAGTCGTTACTGGCCCGGTTGTGGACAACACCAGTCGTACTGGCCAGGTTGTGGCAACACACAGTCGTACTGGCCAGGTTGTGGAAACACAGTTGTATTGGCCAGGTTGTGCAACACACAGTCGTACTGGCCAGGTTGTGGCAACAACAGTCGTACTGGCCAGGTTGTGGCAACACACAGTCGTACTGGCCAGGTTGTGGCAACACACAGTCGTACTTTCCAGGTTGTGGCAACACACAGTCGTACTGGCAGGTTGTGGCAACACACAGTCGTACTTTCCGGTTGTGGCAACACACAGTCGTTTCTGCCAGGTTGTGGCCAAAACACAGTCGTACTGGCCAGGTTTGTGGCAACACACAGTCGTACTGGCCAGGTTGTGGCAACACACAGTCGTACTGGCCAGGTTTTTGGCAACACACAGTCGTACTAGGCCCAAGTTTGGCAAACACAGTCGTACTGGCCATGTTGTGGCAACAAAAAGTCGACTGGGGCCCGGTTGTGGCAACACCAGTGGGACTGGCCAGGTTGTGGCAACCACAGTCGTTTCTGGTCAGGTTGTGGCAACACACAGTCGTATGGCCAGGTTGTGGCAACACACAGTCGTACTGGCCAGGTTGTGGCAACACACAGTCTTTCTTCCAGGTTGTGGGAACACACATTTGTACGGGCCCGGTTGTGACAACACACAGTCGTACTGGCCAGTTGTGGCAACACACAGTCGTACTGGCCAAGTTTGCAACACACGTCGTACTGGGCAGGTTGTGGCCCCACAGTCGTACTGGCCAGGTTGTTTGGCAACAACACGTCGTACTGGGCGGTTGTGGCAACACACAGTCGTATTGGCCAGGTTGTGGGAAACACACAGTCGTAATGGCCCGGTTGGGCAAACCCCAGTCGAAATGGCAGGTTGTGGCAACACACAGTCGTACTGCCAGGTTTTGGCAACAGTCGTATGGCCCGGTTGTGGCAACACACATCGTACTGCCAGGGTTTTGGAAACCCACAGTCGTAATGGCCAGGTTGTGGCAACCCCAGTCGTACTGGCCAGGTTTTGGCAACAACAGTCGTATGGGCAGGTTGTGGCAACAAACGTCGTATGCCAGGTTGTGGCAACACACAGTCGTACTGGCCAGGTTGTGGCCCAAAACCCCAGTGTAATGGCCAGGTTGTGGCAACCACAGTCGTAAATGGCCGGTTGTGCCAACACAGTCGTACTGGCCCGGTTGTGGCAACAAAACAGTCGTACTGGCGGTTGTGGCAACCCCACAGTCGTACTGGCCAGGTTGTGGCAACACACAGTCGTAATGGCCAATTGTGGCAACACACAGTCGTACTGGCCGGTTGTGCAACAAAAGTCGTACTGGCCAGGTTGTGCAACACACAGTCGTAAATGGCCAGGTTGTGGCAACTCACAGTCGTCTGGCCAGGTTGTGGCAACACACAGTCGTACTGGCCAGGTTGTGGCAAAACACAGTCGTACTGGCCAGGTTGTGGCAACACACAGTCGTACTGCCAGGTTGTGCAACCACAGTCGTACTGGCCAGGTTTGTGGCAACAACAGTCGTACTGGCCGGTTGTGCCAACCACAGTCGTACTGGCCAGGGTTTTGGCCCAAAACCACAGTCGTATGGCCAGGTTGTGGCAACACACAGTCGTATTTGGGCCCGGTTGTGGCAACACACAGTCGTACTGGCCAGGTTGTGGCAACAACAGTCGTAACTGGCCGGTTGTGGCAACACACAGTCGTATGGCCAGGTTGTTTGGGAACACCCGTCGTACTGGCCAGGTTGTGGCAACACACAGTCGTACTGGCCAAGGTTGTGGCAACACACAGTCGTACTGGCCAGGTTGTGGCCCCCACCAAATTTTATTTTCACGTGGAACACCAAATCGATGTTTCAACACCTGGGAAATGGCCAGGGTTGGGGGCAAACGCCCGCGGCCGGTCTGTGACCAGGTCTATCCAGGTTGTGGTCCCAGGATGCCGGGGAAAACCCCCACAGTCGGATAACACCAGGTACCCTTTTATATGGGCTAGGCCAGGTTGTGGAAAAACACGTCTCAAGGGTTTCTACTCTTGGCCGGGTGAACCCACCTCCACGTTTTGAAAAGAGCGTTAACACCAGGCCACACGAAAGTTTTTATTTTTGGGCTGTTGTGGTGAATGTTTTTTTAAGTCATTAAATAAAGAGGTGAAGAAGTGTAAGTATGAGAATTGAGAAGTTATTTAATAATAATTTCTATTAAACAAAGTGTTTATTCTTCTGAATATCTTCTTGTTCTTAACCCCAAGTCTCTCAAGTTTGTAATTTTCTTCACATATTTAACTTCTTTACCACATTATTTCATAAAAAAAATTTAAAACCCCTTTAATTGCCCCTTTCTTAAAAGAAAATTTTAAATGACAAACAAAAAATAAAAGGAAATTTTATATATTCTTTATTTAACGTTTTTTTTTGATTTTTTCCCAAATTAAATTCAGTTTAGCGCAAATAAACGAGATTAAGAAAATGTGAAGAGGAAAAAGCAATAACGGGGGGAGTTATGTGTGGTACGACGGTTTGCGGGTTTAGACATTTTACCCTCAGACTAGCATTTAATCTTATTTTTTCTACCAAAAAAATTTTTTTAAAATTTGGGTGTTTATGTTCTCCCGTAAAATTTCCATCCCATACATTTTTCTAATTATATTTACATTTCCCAATATAAAATTTTATATTTTTTGGAAAAATTATTTTTCGGTAAATCAGTTTTTAAAATTTGGACTTTTTTTACGAAAAACCACCCGTTTGACTAAATAATTCACTTTTTATGTGCAAAATTTCACACCCTGGGACATTTGATGTGAGTTTTGCCCCATAAATTTTCTGGATGAAAGTTTTGTTTGGGAATTCCCCCATGGAGAGTCTGGGGTTTATGTTTCAAAACAAAAAAAGTTCCCTTTGGGGGAATGGAATTGTGATTAGGGGTTTTTTTCCAAATTTTATATCGTAAAAAAGATTTCTTTTTTGTTTTAAAAACTTTTTCCCCCACAACTAAATCCGTGCTTCCTAAAAAACCCGGGAAAGTCACGGGTTCCCTAGTTTAATAAAAATTTTAAATTTTTAAAACCCAGTAATTCTTTTCCCGCCATGTGGCCAGATAAAAATTTTAGATCATCAGCAGTTTCGGGCATAATTGAAAATGGTCATTGTCTTGGAGGTTTTTGAGAAATTGTTTTTGAAAAAATGAATTTGTTATTTTTGGGAAAAAAAGGACATAGGATCAGGGAGGAAAAATTTTTAGCTGGATGGTTAGGTAGTTGGGGGGGGGAGAAAAGGCAACACACCCCAAACTATACTGCAAATACAAACAAAACCCTCAGCATCACTACACCCCCAAACCCCACTACACACAACTCATTTACAAAAAAAACAACCCCACTACGCCATACCACAACACACAAAAATCACCGAAATTATACCACTACAACACACCATACAACACACCACAAGACAAGCACAAACACACCTACCCCCAGCCCTACCACAACCACAGCTTCCCCCGCACTTCCCGCCCCTTGTAAGAGATCGCAGCAAAAACAAAAAGCTAGAACCATAGAAAGGAAGTGAAACAACCCTTTTTTTCACCCCTCGGCTCGCCCCATTTTCGAGGGTCCCCCTTGCTATTTGTAAACTGGGGGGACTTGCATCCTTTCTGGACGGGATGAAAAAACTCGTCTGTATTTCATCCAAACGCGGTCCACTTACCGCCCCTCAAAAATTAATTTGAGACTATGGATAAAGTTCCGGGGAAAGAATCTAAAAGCGAGCCTGGGTGGTTAGCCGGGTCTGGTTTATGAGGGTTTTTTTTTAAATTTTTGTTGTGCTTTTTGGGAAAGAGGGGTTAGGGTTTTTAAATTTTTTACACGTTGTATTGTTTTGTTTTTTATTACCGTTGTTCCCATTGTTTTTTTCACCGTTGCATTGTTTAATGTTGTTTTTGTAAAAGGGAATGGAAATACAAAAACAGACAAGATAAAATTTTAAGGGACAAATGTGCAACATCGGGTATCTTTATTGTAGACGTTTCCCCAACCCTTGGTTTTATCAATACAAATTCCAGGACAAAAACGAAGATAGAACTATGTACAGTAGTTGAGGTAATCGGGTCCCTAAAACCTAGGATTTGGTGCAAAAAGGAGCCCTTTAGTCGTGGAGATTTTTGAAGCAAAAGCAAGGCGCCTGGTTTTGAAATCCCTTTCAGAGGGAAAATGGGAGGGGGGTAGCAGACGGGGGCCCATAGTCCGGGGAGGGGGGTTTCCCCAGTGGAAGTAGGTCCTCCCCAAAGAGAGGGATGTTTTTAGTAGTAGTTGCCCGTAGCCGTAAAGGGTTATGTACATGTCCTCAGAATAAAGTTTCCCCTTGATTTTGCAACTTTCAGGAATTTTGATTCGGGAGGACATGTACAAAACCCCTTCACGACTACGAAAAACTACTTTTAACCAATTTTGTTGTTGCAATTTTTGGTACGTTGTTATTGCTATGTTACCATTGTTGGTTGCCGTTGTTATTGTTATTTTTAACCATTGTTGTTGTTGTTAAATTCCTCAGAACGTCCTATTCGATGGCTTAAAAATTTTCAACCCGGGGTTACTTTATTATATGAAGAATAAAATTTTTGAATGTGGTCATGAGTAAGGGGTTTTAAAATTATGTAGTACCGTTTAGAGTAATATTTTTTATTTTATTCAAAAACGTATGATATGTTTGCAAGTATATATGTTTGTGTGAGAACAAAAAACGGCAAAAAATTTAGAAAAATTTAAAAGGGGTTTTGGGGATTTCTAAAATTATCTAGGAGATTTTTTACGGGTGATCTTTTTGGGCTTGTTTTTTGTTTTAAAAGTTTTGTATGTGTGTGTGTGGTTGCAGGGGTCGAGTTACAGCCCTAGCCCCACCTCTTTGCCTGTCGCTATGGGTTTTCACTCCCTTTGTGCTCACCAAATGGGGGTTGGGCGGGTTTGTCGAGTTTCAGCCCCGCCTCTTCACGGATCGTACTAGGGCCTCTTCTCTCCTCTCTCTCTCTCTCTCTCTGTGCTTCCTGAGCTTTTTTTAACATGGGTTTTAAAAAGCTATGTATGTTTCCGGGCCACCACTACGTCCCCTTTAAAAGGCTCCTCCATTCTGACGATTTTATGACTGAAAAAAATTTCCCCTTCCTAAATCCCTGGACTCGTCTGAGTTTTAGCTTTAAAATTGTGCCCCCTTTTTTCTGTGCCCCCTCCCCCGGGAACATCCTTTCTCTTTTCCCCCTTTTCTATTCCACGCAGTTATTTTTGTTTTTTTTCATGTCTCTCCCGCCCTTCTGTCCTCCAGTGTGTCAGTCGATTTCCCCCCCCCCTTTCATGTAGGACCCCCCTGAGTTTGGGAAACCCAAAGCCTTTTTGGGGAAACCTTTTGTACTTTCCAATTTTTCTTGACGTGCTTGCCGGGTTTGGGGGGTTTCCAAACGGGCCCGCTGCATACCCCATTTGGGGGACTAAATTTCCAGTGTACAGTGTATTAAACAAATTTTCTTTTTAAAGGGGTCCCGGGAAAAAATGTTGAAACCCCCTGAATGGGTCAAAATGTATATGATGTATATTACGTTATGTATATAATGTATATTACCTTTTCATATAATTTTATATTGCTTATATTTGCGAAAATAGAAAAATTCTTTAAATATATTGCTTTATATTAAAATTTTGACTTAGTTATTTTGTTAGGTAGGATGTAACTTTCATATAATTTTAGGGTGGTCCTTTTTAGTTCGTCTTGATTGTCTAATATTTAAATTTTTTCCCCTCATTGCTCGTTACTCGGGCCGGCTTTCTCTGTTGCTGAGCGCAAATGCCCAGGGAGCTATCACGTGATCGGGGGGTGGTGATCACACCTCGCCTGAAGTTTTTCAGTCTTTTTCTGGGACTCGCTTGGGGGGTTGGACGAAATTCTAGACAAGACGTCCCTAAATTTCCCTTTTGGGGCCCTTTTTTTTTGGAAGATCCTCTGCCCTTTTTTATTTTGTTGGTTTGGAAAACCTATTCACAGAAAAATTGTATAGACTTATTTTTTTTTTCGAGTTTTTTTACTGAGGTTGTGTGTGGCAAAAGGACACTCTGGAAAATCGGGTTCCTAAAGCTGTAGCTTCTGTCCAAAATTTTTTCCTGTTATCTGTGTACTGTCACGGGTGGGGGGATTTTCTTCCGCTGAATTTAGATTCTTTTGGGTATGGGAGTTTTGTGATTTTGGGGGGGAGGATCTGCAGAGGGGTCCCTACTTTGTGTGGGAATATTTTTCTCCTTGTTCTTAAATTTGTTTTCGCAGTTGCTTGTTATATTGTATTGGGCTTAGCATTCTTTTTTTTTTTTCAAGCAGACCTGTTTGATTCCCCAGTTGGTCAAGAAGTTAGTTTGTGGGGAGGACTTTGTCGGGCACTTTTTTTAAGTCTAGCGATGGGCGGACATAGAAAAATTCTTAGAGCACTTACAAAAACCCACAAAAACTTTATTTGTATATTGTATTTTTAAAATTTTTAAATTGTACCAGACGGTACTTAACACTTTAAATATGTAACATGTGCTTTCAGCAAAAATTATACTGCCGTAAAAGAAGTGATTTTTTATTATTTTAAATTATTTTTAATTTAATTTACTTTGATCTTTTTCCCTCTAGACGTTTTTTAATAAATTTATTAAATTTTACTTTTCTAGTTAGTAACCTACCAGTTGAAACCCCTTGAACCCACTTTTAAATTTTCTTATTGAATTCAAGGGGATAATTGGACAAGGATACTGACAAAATTTTTACGAAAACCCAGTAACAGGCTGGATGCTGAAGGGCAGTCCTTTCTAGTTTTCACGGGAGATCTTAAGCTTTTTAGAAATCGCGTTTTTTGTAACGGGAAAACGCTTTTCTCAGGTTTTTTTTAGGCGTCTATATGCGGCGGGGAGTTATTGGTTTGATGTGTGCCTCCGGGGGACGTCCCACGGGGGTTTAGCCCCCCCAAGCCCTTTCTCCTTAGTGAGGTTTGCGTTTTTGGTCCACCGGGCCTATACTTGTTTTGCGGCCCTTCTTTCCCCTTCCCCAATTTAATGACTTTACATTTGGTTGGTTTAAAAATCGAGAAGCCACTTTCGGGAAACCCCCGTGCCCCGTCGCCCGGGGGCTTTTGTACTCCTGGGGTTTTTCTTATCCGGTTTAATTCTTCTAAATTAAAACTTCACATCTCTGCAAACGGGGACATTTCGGAGTTACCCCTTCCATCATGTCATTCACATATATAAAAAATTGCACTGGTCCTAGAAAAAACCCTGGGGGCCCCCCCGCTCGTCACAGGCGCCCACTGTGATACTTCATCCCCGTACCATAAACCTTTGTTCCCTCCCTGTCAGGTATTCTTGATCTATTGCAGTATTTTTCCCTGTTATCGTCCCTTTAAATTCCCCGTTCTGCACTAATTCTTGTGGGGGGAAATGTGTCGGGGGCCTTCTTGCAGCCCAAGAAAATGTAATCAACCCATTTCCTCTCTCTCTTTGTTTTACTTTTTTCCCTTTTGTCATGAAACTCCAGAAGGTTCGTGACACGGAAATTTTCCCTTTCCCTTAAAATCTGTGATGGTTGTCGTTTAAAATTGTTCCGTTCCAGGTGTTTCAACATTTCCCCTCCTGATAATCTTCCCCAAATGACTTTGCATGCTATACAAGTCGGGGACACTGATCAATATTTTTAATGCCCCGTATCCATTTCTTTTTTAAAAAAGGGGGGACTATATTTAGCTTTTCCCCCCCCTTTACCTCAGGTGTTGCCCAGTTTCGGGGAATTTTAAAAAATTGTGGTTAGTGGCACACACATTTGTCTCTGCCCCCTCTTAAGGCCCCCGGGAGAGATGCCCGGGTTTTCCCCCCGCCTTTGAGGTATAAAGGGCACTTAGCAGCTTCTTCACCTGCTCCTCGGGTCGTTTTGTTTTTCACCCAAACACTTGTTTTTTAAAACCCTTGTTGGTTTTTCCCCCCTATTAGGCCCTTCCCCCAGGGGCCCTTTCCCTGTATTTACTGAAAAATACTTTCAAAATCTCTTTGTTGGAGTCCTCACAAAACCCCCTCGTTCGTTTTTTGGGTGAATTCCACCCCTCCTTTCATCGCTTGATTCCCTTTGGTTTTTTTGGGACTGGTGTGTTTCTCCTAATGGGCAAATAAAAGCATTTCGGGTCAAACTTGACTTTCGTGTAGCTCTTTTCGTACTTTCGTGGGCCTTCCCCTTTTCCCTTTGTTGTGTGTGTGTGTGTGTTTTGTGTGTACTCACCTAGTTGTCCACCGTTGAGGTTGCGGGGGTCGAGCCCAGCCCCTGGCCCCCCCCCTCTTCACTAAATTCGCTACTGGGGTTCACTCTTCCCTGAGCCGTGAGCTTTATCAACCTCTGCTTAAAGCTTGTAGGGGTTCCTGCCTCCCACAATCACTTCCCCCCACTATTCCCCTTACTGATACTCTGTGGCTGAAAAAAAATTATTTCCCAAACACCCCTGGATTCTTTGGGGGTCTTCAGTTTCCCAAAACTGTGCCCCCTTTTTACTGTTTTCCCAATTTTCGGGAAACATCCTGTTTTTGTCCCCTTGCCCAATTCCTCTCGGGATTTTGTATGTGTTACCCATGTCCCCCCTTTCTCTCCTGTCCTCAGTGTCGTCAGGTTGTTTTCCCTTTAAACCCTTCTCCTCGTTAGGACTACCTCTTGCTCGGGGGATTTGTCTTGTTGAAACCCTTTTGGGAAAACTTTCTCTAGTTTCTTTTACGTGCTTGGCTAGGTGGGGGTTTTAAAAAACTTTTCCCGGAATACCCCTTTTGGGGGCCAAGTACCGGTTTTTACAGGGTCTTAAATTTGATTCCTTTTTAAAGGTGGGAAAGGGCGGTTCGGGGGTTTGCAAAGGCGCCCTTGGCTGCGCAGTTTTTTGGGTTTTGATGGCGCTTCAGGAGATGTCCCCTTGGTGTTTATTTCCCCAAGTTCTTTTTCTTGAGTGGGGTTTTTGGTAGTCCTCCCCCCCTAGACTGTGCTCCGTTGGGGGTCTTCTTTCCCCTTTCCCCCAATCTTCATGTTTTTCACTTGGGGGGATTTGAACCCGGGAAACCCAAAATTTGCGGGACCAGGTCTGCACCCGCCCCGACCCCTTTTTGTAGTTCTGCCTGGTTTTCGATGGGAGTGAATTCTTTTTCATCAGGGGAAAAATTTCACTCGATCGAGTTTTTGTGTGTGCGTGTGTGTGGGTGTGTGGTGTGTGTTGTGTGTGTGTGTGAGGAGAGGGAGGAGGGAGAAAACAGAGAGAGGAGGGGAGAGAGAGACAGGAGAGGAGATGAGAAAGGGGGAAGAAAAGGGAGGAGTCTGGGCCAAATTTATATTTGCTGGGGTTTGGGTAATGTAAAATTACGCAAGAACCCCATCGCCAAAATCAGCAGTAAATGGAGACGGTAACAACCCCCACAAATTAGCCAGCCAGGTTCACGCCTGTTTTTCAAAAACTTTTTTCTCAAAAAATTGAGACTACCATGATGGTCGAGTTTTTTTAATTTTGAAAATTTACGGGGCCCTTTTTACCTCACCTAAACGACAAAAGTAAACAGGGTCAACATAGGGGAAAACAGAAAATTTTAATGAAAAAAAAACGCTACGACAACACCAAAAAAACAGTACGGTTATTTAAAATTATTGAAAGTAACACAGGGGAATATTGCTACTCTAATATGCAGGAACTTCATATCTAAACATAAAACTTTGTTTTAACACGGGGAAAAACAGTACACAAACAAAAAGAAAAGTAACTCATAATACCAAAGAAAAAACATAAAAAAAATTAAAGTACAGTAATAAAAAAAGAACTAACAGTAACTGGCTTCATTCTTTTCCCTTCACTATATTGACAGAAATATTCGCAAACAAAAGAAAAAAAAAAAGGGGAAAAGAAAATAAGGGTTTCATACTGGGACAGTCACGCTCTCGACCCAAAAGGGGTTTTTGGGGTTGATTTTTACCAAAACCCGGGCCCGTTTGAAATCTGTCTTTTAAAGTCCCCAAAACTACTGCTTTGTGTAATATTTTTTGCTCTACTCTTGGGGTGGTACTTGTGTTAAACTTTACCTTTTATTGTATGCTATTATACTTTTTTAATTTCTTTAACACCCCATGAAAAAGGGTAATAGGAATTTCAATTTTAAAAAGGTATAGCTGAACGCAAGTAACCCCACAAAAGTTTGAGGCCAAAAGAAAATTTTCCCCAAAACAGTTTGCAATGAAGACATTTAAGACAGGTTCTACTGGCCGGGGTTTTAACATCAACACCAAAAAAACAAAATTTTTTCGAGAGGGTGACTCTCCCCGGATGAAGATCTTATTTTTTTTTCTAGTTGGGTTTTTTTTTGTTTGCCAATTTTTTTTCTGTCAATATAGTGGGAAAGGGGGGAGAGAAGTGAAGGGCCAAAGGAAAAATTTTAAAAAGTGGAGAGAGATTAAAAATTTAACAGTTCATAAGGTTTTTTCTTGCAATATCCCGTACAAAATTCTCTCAGTTGTTACTTCCTTTTTATCTTCACCCCTTTTTCATTAAGGGTATCTACAAAAAACTATATAATAGGGTTTTCCCCTCCTTTCTTTTTTTAGAATTCTATTTTTAAAAAATTTTAAAACCCTAATTTTTAATATAATTTTAAACGCGGGTGAGGGGCAGTTTCTTAAAATGGTGTGACATAGGTTGGTTAAAATGTATTGGAAAAAGTGCGGGGGGAAATTTTTTATATATATATATATATTTATATATATATTATATTTTATTTTATATATTAAATTTATTTTTTATATATTATATATATATATATTTTTATTTTTAGTAGAGTAGGGCCAGGAAAAAAGTGTGTGTGTGTGTTTTGTGTCCTTTTTGTGTACTTGTTTTGCTTAAATTTTGGACGTTTCAGTGATTTTCTTTATTTAAAAAGACGAACTTGGGGAACAAAAAAAAAAGGGAAAAAGATAACTTTCTTGGGAGGGAGATTTCTTGGTGGGAAAAAAAAGAGTCACATTTGGACACAAAAAATTTAAATAGTTAGTGAAAAAAAAAACAAAATTTCCGAGAGGCCCTTTTTCCCTGTTTGTTTCTGGGGACGTTCAAAAATGTGTACCCCAGGTTTCTGGGACAGTTTTACAACTGCTGGGAAACAGTGTTTGATAAAATTGCAAAATATTGGGTTTTTTTTTTAAAAAAATATTAATGTTTGTCCAAATTTTCTGTTGATTTTTCCAAAACAATAAATATGTCCCAAAAATTTTGACTGTTTCCGAGAAAACCCCCCGCCACTAAAATTGAATGTTTTTCGAGCAGTTTTCGAAAACTGAGGACCATTTTAAGAAACCCCCCCTATTATTTTTAGCCCTCGCCCGAGGGGAATTTTGAAGGATTTGTTCAAAGGCCCAGTTCATGTGTTTGGTGGGAGCAAAAAATTTTTTTTTGGGGTTTAATTAGAGGTGGAAAGTTGAAAAATTTTTTTATCCCCCGGCCCAATGATTGGGAGGTGGCCCAAATCTCTCCTAATGTAGTGGGGAACCCCTTGCACGGCCCGGGCCCAAAATTTACCCCAGAAAAGCAGCAAATATTGGTGTTTTTGGGTAAGAAAAACATTTAACTTTCCCCCTCAAAATATAAAAACCCCCTTCTACGATTGCTGGAACAATAATGAAAGGGCAGTGAGACTGTGAGTTTGGTAAGGAAACCCCCCATGTTGCAAACCTGTTGAAACTTTTTGTGACACGTTAAATGTACACTGACGCAATTTTAACCATGATATTCATAATCCCGGTTTGAAATTATTTTTGGGAAAAATTTTACTCTGGTTTTGGAAGCTTTTGTTTGTTGGGCCAGTGATGGAAAAAAAAAAAAAAATTTAAACAATGAAGAAGTGGCTAGAAATGTACTTAAAAATAAAAAATTGAAAAAAAAACAGTACGTACAGTAATACAAAACAACAATACTGTAACATACCGAAAAATACAGTAAAAATACATCAGAAAAAGTACAGCAGTACTTAAAAACCCAAAAAAAAACAATGCAATTTCAAAAAGGGGGAAAAGTTAGAGCAAGTTTAAAAATAATAAAACAGCCCGTATTGAAGAAATTTTAAAACAGAGTTTTTATGGCCAGGTTTTAAAAATCCAAAAACAAAAATCCTTTCTGTCGAAAGGTTGACTCGGTTTTTTCTTGCCCTAGATGGGTTTTTTTTTTGTATTTTCGAAATTTTTCTCAATATAGTGAAGGTGATAGAAGTGAAGGGCACGGAAAAAATTAAAAAAAGGGGGAAAGGGCAATTATTTAATTTTAAATTTCCCAAAAAAAGTTTTTTTTTTTTTTGCTATTTTCCGTTCAAGATTTTCCGTTTTTTACTTCCTTATATTTCACATTTTTCATTAAATTAAAAGGGTATCTACCAAAAAAACTTCGTTTTTCGCTTCTTTCTCACCATTTTCAGAATTTTAAAAGGGCCAAACTGCTGATAAATTTTTTGCAGCAGGTTTTTTGGTGGGAAAAAAAAAGTGGGCACATACGGACAAAAAATATAAAAAAATAAAGGGGTTTAAACAAAAAAGTTTACAATTGTGGACACAGTGGGTTTGATTTAAAAATTTCAAAATATTGTTTAATTTTTAAAAAAAATTTTAGTGGGTTTTGTCCCTTTTTTTGTTGATTTATACCAAGCAATGAAAAAGTCAAAATTGTGGGTGAAAAGAGTTTTTGCCAGACTTGTTAACGTTTCAAAGAAAAATATACAAGTGAAAAATAACAGCAGTATCAAAAATTTTTAAAAAGGGATTTTTTTGGGGTAGATGAGAGGTTTTGGTTCCTCCCAAATGTTAAGGTTTTAATTTTGGATATTTTGGAGGAAGGGAAAAGTGCGCATCAACCCTAATTTTGCAGACTTTGAAAATTTTAAACGAAAAAAAAAATTGTTTTTAAAAAACATTGCGTTTGTTGCCCAAAAGTTGCTTAAAATTACAAGTGAATAAAAACACGTATCGAAGAAAAATGCCCGTCTCTTCCGTGGGGTCCCGATGTCAAACCTTTCACCCGTTGTTTTGGTGCTTTCTCTTGTTCCCTGTCTCCCCAAGCCATCTGTGTTTCCCCCCGATGAAAACCCAGGTGGGGATCATTTAGGGGAGGGGTTGTTATTTTGGGGAGTTGTTATTGTCATAGTGAGGGGGTGTGGTATTTAAAAGTGGTTTTAGGTGAGGGGGTGGCAAAGTGAGGGGTGGTGGGAGAAAGTTTGGGCTTTGGGGAGGGGGAGTTAGGTGGGGGTATAAGAGCTTGTGGTCATAGTTAATTTAAAAGGGGGTTTAGGGGAGATGTGGTCTTTGGGCGATAAAAGTAAAAAAAAAAACGATTTCAGCAGACTGTTCCCCCCTCATCAAATTAAACCATTTCCAAACCCCAAAACTTCCCCTATATACTTTTTTGGAGAGTTTTTTTTCAAAACCTCAATATTTTTAGCCTTTGTTAATAACCCAAATTCCCTTTTCACTTCGATCAGTTTTCTCTCATTCTTCGCCTTTCAAGTGAATGTATTTAAAGGGGGCTTCAATCTTTTTTTCATACCCCAAGTTTTCTAATGTTAAAGTATTAATTTTGTTTATTGAGCTGAGGGGCGTTTAAACTTTATTTTAAATCGGGAGTAATTACTTGCCCTTTTTCCCTTTCCCCTTAGGGACTGATTGCTGTTACCATAACCCTCTTTCCTTTTCCCAATTTTTTTAGTTAATTAATGCTAGGCTTATGATCATTCCCCAGCTTTAGAACTTTGCACTGAAAACATGGCGTGGTCGATGTGGGGGCATAGGTGAGGGGTGGTCATAGTTTGGTGTGATTTAGGGTTTTGGTGAGGTCAAAGAATTTTTGTGGTTTTTAGGTGTGGTATATGTTTCCAGGGCTTCTTTCCTTTGGGCCCCCGGATGCAAAACCCCTTCCCCACTTCCCACTTGGTTTTTTTGGCGCTTTTCCCTTTGTTCCCTGTGTTCCCGGGAATTTCCCTCTGTGTTTCCCCCCCCGATGAACTCCCAGGTGTGGTCAAGGGGAAAAGGGGGTGGGTTCTTTGTGATGTGAGGTCGTTTTATAAGGTGAGGGAAGGGGCATAGTTAGGCGAGGTTTAGTGAGGTGTGGTCATATTAGGTGTGGTATGTTAGGTATGGTCATATTTAGTTGAGGTCGTAGTCAGGTGAGGTCCTAGTTGATGTGGGTTTTTGTTTCCAGGTTCCCTCCGTGGGCCCCCCGGGTTTTCAACCCTTCCCCACTTCCCACTCCCGGTTGTTTTGGGTTTCTTTCCCTAGTTCCCTGTGTTTCCCGAAGTCCCTCTGGGTCCCCTCCCGATGAACTTTCCCGTGTGGGATCATGCAGAGAAAGTGGTCATTTGTGAGGTGATTTCATGGGGGAATTGTGGTCATAGTGAGGGGTTTTTGGGGGGGGGCCCTTTGTAAAGGGGTGTCATGGTTTAATTTAGTCATAGTCAGGTGTGATCATGGGGATTTTTGGTCAGAGTCAGGTGTGGTTTTTGTTTCCAGGTCTCCATCCGTGGGCCCCCCGGGTGTCAACCCCTTCCCCCTCCCCCCTCCCCGGGTTTTTTTTGTGCTTTCTCTAGTTCTGTGTTTTCCAGGAAATCCATCTGTGTCCCCCAGATGAAATCCTTTTCCCCACTTTCCCCGGGGGAGGGTGGTTGGGTGGGGGTTTTGGGGGGGGGTTGGGGGGGTGGGTGGGGAAGTGGGTTTTTTGGGCTTTGGGGGGTGGGTGGACGGGTGTGTATTTGTTTGGGGGTTGGGTTTTGTTTGGTAGTGTTGGTATTTGTGTGTGTGTGTTTTTGTATGTGTTGTGTATTTTTTGTGGTGTGGGTTTTGGGATGTGTTGGGTATGTGTTGGGCCCCCCCCCCGTAAATTGTTGGAAAGGGAACTTGGTCTTGTCTAGCTGGTTACTGCCGAGCTGTCCAGGGGGGGTGGGAAATTTCAGGGGGGGGCCCCCCCCCCCCTGCGTCCCGTAATTACACCCACCAAAACAGCCTTTGGAAAAACAGTAGTCAGCTAGACAACCCAAGTGCCTCCCAATCCCCCCCCAAGGGGGGGTTATTAGTGATAATTCCGGGCCCTATTTTTTTTCATTATGTGTTTAAGTGAATTTTTTTTTTGTTTTCCCCCGTGCAGCTTTATAAGTGAAAGTGCGGGAAAGTTTTATCTTTTATAGATTTTGTGTCAGTGTGATTATGTTTTTCCCACTCAGAAATCTGTACAAAAAATTATCGCTTTCTTTTCTTGTTTAAAATTTTATTTTTTCCTTTATGCAAGACACTGAAACGTACACAGGTAAAAAACGAAAATACACAAATACAAATTTAAACACACACACACCAAAACACACACACACACACACCCCACAAAACACAAATTTCACAACCCACCACACAACACCACACACACAACACTCACACACACCCCACACCCATAACTAAAACACATGTAAATTTTTCGCGTCCCCCTGTGGGAAAAATATGGCACAGGAAAAAAAACGGAAAAAAGAAATTCTTGAGGCCTTTAAAAGTTTATTGATTCTGTAGTTTTCCCACATTTTTCCACAAAAGTGTCTCCCAAAAATTTATTTATGTTTTCCCCAAAAAAATTTTGTTGACTCAAAATTCCCAAAAAATTTTATTAACAATTTTACAGGAACCATACTCTCTCATTCACAAAAAAAAAATCTTGTTGTTAAAATCGACCTTCACGACAAAAAAATTTTTTCAGCAGTGTCTTGGTACTGCTATTTTTATTCACTTGTATGTTTCCTGCTGTAAGTTAGAAAGTCTGGGAACAAAAAGCCTTGTTTTTCGTAACAAAATTTACTTTTCTTTTTTTTCTGAAGAAATTTTGGGTTTTTGCACACATAACCTTCCTCTTTCTAAACCCAGCCAGGGTTTTTCAAATACCTATATTCTGGGTTTTTTCCCTACTCCCTCAGTCACCCAATTTTTTTACATTTATTGTTTGGTATTAAACAGCGGGAAAAAGATCCCAAAAATTAAAATTTTTTTTAAATTAAAAAAAATATTTTTCAATTTTACCCAAAAAACTTTTTCAGCAGTTTTTGAACTGTACCCGGGAAAAGGGCAGGGACAAAGGGCGTTGGGGAAACGTTTCCCGAAAAAAGGGGGGGACAAAAAACAGTTGTGAACTGTTAACCCCGAAACAAAGTCAGGGACCCCCCAAAAACAGCACACGGGTTTTAAATATATTATCCAACCATTATGTCCCCGGGCTATATGCACTTTATATGCCACAAAGTTCTCAAAAATAGTAACTTTACCTGACCCACAAGTGTCTCAAAATAGGGAACTTTACCTGACCCCCAAGTGTTTTTCAAACTAAGGGAACTTTACCTGACCCCCAAGTGTCTAAAAAAAAGTAACTTTTTCCTGACCCACAAGGTTTTCTCAAACTAACAAACTTTTCCTGACCCAAGTGTCTAAAATAGTAACTTTTTTACACCTTTATTAAAGGAGTTTTTAAAATACCCAAAAAACCAAAAATTTTTCATCACCCAAAATTGAAAAATATAAAGTTTTTGATTTACCCAAAATTTGGTAGAAATGATTGTTTTTTCTTCTTTTCCAAAATTTTCGATTTTATTTTTAAAAAACAAAAAATAATTTTTAAAAACCGTGAGTTGGAGTGCCTTTAATTGGGCGGGTAATACAAATTTGTGTACCCTTACGTGTGTGTGTGTGTGTGTGTGTATTTTTGATTACATACATATTGCGTTAAAAGGGGGAGTGTGTTTTATACATGTGTGTGTGTGTTTTGTTTTGTGTGTGTGTGTGTGTTGGTGCTCATGTGCGCAGTTTTTCGAGTGTATTTAATGATGGTGAACCAAAAAGCTTGTTTACGGAAAAAGCGCAAATGAGTGTTAAAAAAAAAGTGTATGTGTAAATTTTGTAAGTTTTCTTAGGGACAAAATACATGTAAAAAACCCTTTCAAAATTTCATTTTCATATTTTAAAAATATGTAAATTACCCCGGATAACCCCAAAAATCAGATAAAAATGAATTATTAAAAATTGTGAGCGGCGCTTTTTTTAAATGGTCGTTTTTTCCAAAAAACATAAGACAATAACAAAAAAAAAAACACGAAGGTTTTAAAACTTATTACAGTTTTTTACAACAAAAACCCTTCACAAATGCACTTAAGCTGCTTTTTAAAAACACCCCCAAAAAAAAACTTATATTTAAAGATGGGTGAATTGTGTAATATAAAAGAAATCCCCAAAATTTTTACTTAGTGGCCAGGGCCCTTTGGGGGGGCCCAAAGGACGGTTGCTTTTGGGTGGTTTTGGCTGACATACGATCTAGACTGCTTGGGGCGTGTAATTACAGGGGCGCGTTTTCGTTTTGTCCCCCCCTGTAAAATTTCCCCCCACCTGGACAGTCTCTACCGTAGACCAGCCCAAACAAGGCCTGTTCTCCTTTTGGGTAGATCCCGGGGGGTGGCTGAGTGAAATTCGGGAAAAAATAACCTGGGGAAAGGGGTGAGGGCTGGAAAATTTCTTTAAAGGGGAAATGAGGGGAAGGGGGGATCCGGGGGCCCCCCGGATGGATTCCTGGACACATGGAAACCGGGAAAGGCGAGGATACCTTGGGGAAGTGGGGAAGGGAGAATATCTGAAGGCGGACAGATGGACTCCTGGACACGCGGACCTGGGAGAGACGGAAAGGATACTCACTGGTTGTTGAGGCAGACCTTGGGTGTGCAAGGTTGGGGTGTGGGGGAAGTGGGGAAGGGGGAGCACCTGGCGTCACACAGGTGGACTCCTGGAACCATGGACCCGGGGGGGTGTGCAAGGTTGGGGTGTGGGGGAAGTGGGGAAGGGGAAGCACCTGGCGTCACACAGGTGGACTCCTGGAACCACGGACCCGGGGGGGGGGTGCAAGGTTGGGGTGTGGGGGAAGTGGGGAAGGGGGAGCACCTGGCCTTCGCACAGGTGAACTCCTGGAACCACGGACCCGGGGGGGGGTGTGCAAGGTTGGGGTGTGGGGGAAGTGGGGAAGGGGGAGCACCTGGCCTTCGCACAGGTGAACTCCTGGAACCACGGACCCGGGGGGGTGCAAGGTTGGGGTGTGGGGTAGTGGGGAAGGGGGAGCACCTGGCCTTCACACAGGTGGACTCCTGGAACCACGGACCCGGGGGGGGGTGCAGGGGTGGGGGGGGGGGAAGTGGGGAAGGGGGAGCACCTGGCCTTCGCACAGGTGGACTCCTGGAACCACGGACCCGGGGGGGGGTTGTGCAAGGTTGGGGTGTGGGGGAAGTGGGGAAGGGGGAGCACCTGGCCTTCGCACAGGTGGACTCCTGGAACCACGGACCCGGGGGGGTGCAAGGTTGGGGTGTGGGGAGTAGTGGGGAAGGGGGAGCACCTGGCCTTCACACAGGTGGACTCCTGGAACCACGGACCCGGGGGGGGTGTGCAAGGTTGGGGTGCGGGGGAAGTGGGGAAGGGGGAGCACCTGGCCTTCGCACAGGTGAACTCCTGGAACCACGGACCCGGGGGGGTGTGCAAGGTTGGGGTGTGGGGGTAGTGGGGAAGGGGGAGCACCTGGCCTTCACACAGGTGGACTCCTGGAACCAACGGACGGGGTGGTGCAAGGTTGGGTGTGGGTAGTGGGGAAGGGGGAGCACCTGGCCTTCACACAGGTGGACTCCGGAAACACGGACCGGGGGTCAAGGTTGGGTCGGGGGAAGGGGGAAGGGAGCACCTGGCCTTCGAAGTGATCCTGGAACCCGGAACGGGAGGGTGTGCAAGGTTGGGGATGGCGGATGTGGAAGGGGAGCACCTGCCTTCACACAGGTGGACTCCGAAAAATGGACACTCACTGGTTGTCGAGGCAGACCCTGGGGAAGTGGGGAAGGGAGGATGCCTGAGGGGACACAGGCGGACTCCTGGACACGCGGACCTGGGAGAGACGAAAAAGGACACTCACCGGCCGTCGAGGCAGACCCTGGGAAGTGGGGAAGGGAGGATGCCTGAGGGGACACAGGCGGACTCCTGGACACGCGGACCTGGGAGAGACGAAAAAGGACACTCACCGGCCGTCGAGGCAGACCCTGGGGAAGTGGGGAAGGGAGGATGCCTGAGTGGACACAGGCGGACTCCTGGACACGCGGACCTGGGAGAGACGAAAAAGGACACTCACCGGCCGTCGAGGCAGACCCTGGGGAAGTGGGGAAGGGAGGATGCCTGAGGGGACACAGGCGGACTCCTGGACACGCGGACCTGGAGAGACGAAAAAGGACACTCACCGGCCGTCGAGGCAGACCCTGGGGAAGTGGGGAAGGGAGGATGCCTGAGGGGACACAGGCGGACTCCTGGACACGCGGACCTGGGAAGAGACGAAAAAGGACACTCACCGGCCGTCGAGGCAGACCCTGGGGAAGTGGGAAGGGAGGATGCCTGAGGGGACACAGGCGGACTCCTGGACACGCGGACCTGGGAGAGACGAAAAAGGGCACTCACCGGCCGTCGAGGCAGACCCTGGGGAAGTGGGGAAGGGAGGATGCCTGAGGGGACACAGGCGGACTCCTGGACACGCGGACCTGGGAGAGACGAAAAGGATACTCACCGGCCGTCGAGGCAGACCCTGGGGAAGTGGGAAAGGGAGAATGCCTGAGGGGACGAAGGCGGACTCCTGGACACGCGGACCTGGGAAAAACGAAAAAGGATACTCACCGGCCGTCGAGGCAGACCCTGGGGAAGTGGGGAAGGGAGAATGCCTGAGGGGACACAGGCGGACTCCTGGACACGCGGACCTGGGAAAGACGAAAAAGGATACTCACCGGCCGTCGAGGCAGACCCTGGGGAAGTGGGGAAGGGAGAATGCCTGAGGGGACACAGGCGGACTCCTGGACACGCGGACCTGGGAAAGACGAAAAAGGATACTCACCGGCCGTCGAGGCAGACCCTGGGGAAGTGGGGAAGGGAGAATGCCTGAGGGACACAGGCGGACTCCTGGACACGCGGACCTGGAAAGACGAAAAAGGATACTCACCGGCCGTCGAGGCAGACCCTGGGGAAGTGGGAAGGCGAGATGCCTGAGGGGACACGGCGACTCCTGGGACACGCGGACCTGGGAGAGACGAAAAAGGATACTCACCGGCCGTCCAGGTCAGACCCTGGGAAGTGGAAGTGAGAATGCCTGATGGCCAGGCGACTGTTGTACTCTGGCGCCAGTGTATGTACGTATGGCATTTTTCTGTTATTGCTGTCTGTATGGCTTATTGACCTCTGGTGACTGTGCTTAAGGACTGTATGCCCTGATTGTTGGTATATACTTAGCTGGTCTTCGTGTTACACTTACTGGACTCTGTGTTAGTAGTACTGACTGTGTACTCACCGTATGCTTCGAGTATTGTACTGCCTGGTTTTGTGTTATTTACTGTACTGCGTCTTCTGTGTTTTTAATACTGGTGTTATGATCTGACTGTTAGTGTTTCTGTATTGTACTGGTTCGTTGTACTTTGTCACCGTTATGTCTGTATTGTTCTCTGTTATGTATTCTTGGTCTTCGTGTATTTACTGTACTGGCTGGTTATTGTATGTACTGTTCTTTGTGTTCTTGACTGTGTTATGTTGTACTGTACTGCGTTTTCTGTGTATTATTGACTGTCTTTGTGTATGTTATAGTCTTTCCGATCTGTACGTTGTGTACTGTAGCTGGTCGTTACCGTTATGGTATTCTGTGTATTGTTACTGTTCTGGTCTTTGTGTTATTTTACTGTATGGTCTTTCTGTGTTATTGTTACTGTACTGCACTGGTATTTGTGCATTGTACTGTTGTCTTCTGTGTTATTGGTACTTTTTGTTTGGTTGTACTGTGCTGGTGCTGTGTTACTGTACCGTATAGTCTCTGTGTTACTGTACTGAGGCTGGTATCTATGTATTTTCCGTACTTGTCTTCTGTGTTATGAACTGTACTGGTCTTTGTGTTATGTAATTACTGGTCTTCGGTTATTTAATGTATAGTCTTACTGTGTTTGTACTACTGTTTGTGGTTTTTGTACTGTAAATGGTCTTCTGTGTTTATGCCTGACTTGGGTTTCTGTGTTTGTTACTGTCTCGTTTCTGTGTTTTGTACTGTACTGGTTTTATGTATTTTTGTACTGTACTGGTCTTCTGTGTTACTGTACTGTAGTAGTGTTCTGTGTTACTGAACTGTACCGGTCTTCTGTGTTAATGAATTGTATTGCTCGTCGTGTTATAGTACTGCACTGGTCTTCTGTGTTACTGTACTGTTCTGGTCTTTTTGTGTTATTGTACTGTACTGGTCTTCTGAGTAACTGTTCTGTATTCGTCTTCTGTGTTACTGTACTAGTCCACTGTCTTGCTGTACCGTGCTAGTCCTCTGTGTTATTGTACTGTACCGGTGTTCTGTGTTACTGTACCGTACTGGTCCATTGTGTTACTGTACTGTAGTCGTATTCTGTGTTATTGTACTGCACTGACTTTTTGTGTTATTGTACTGTGCTGGTCTTTTGTGTTTCTCTACCGTACTGTTCCTCTGTGTTACTGTACTGTTCTGTACTGATATTGTCTGTATTGCACTGTACTGGTCGTGTGTGTTATTGTACTATACTGGAATTCTGTGTATTGTTCTGTACTGGTCTCCTGTGTTGTTGTTCTGCATTGGTCATCTGTGTTACTGTACTGTACTGGTCTTCTGTGTTCTTGTAATGTTCTGGTATTCCGTGTTATTGTTCTGTACTGGTCTTTTGTGTTATTATACTCTACTGGTTTTCTGTGTTATTGTGCTGTACTGGTCTTTTGTGGTTTGGACTGTACTGGTTTTCTCTGTTTTGTACTGTGCTGGTCTTCTGTGTTACTGTACTGTGCTGGTCTTTTGTGTTACTGTATTGTGTTTGTCTTCTGTGTTTCTGTACCGTACTGGTCCTCTGCGTTACTGTACTGTACTGCACTGGTATTGTGTGTATTATACTGTAGTGGTCTTCTGTGTTATTGTACTTTACTGATCTTCTGTGTTAGTGTACTGTGCTGGTGTATAGTGTATACTACAGTGGTCCCTAGTATATTGATGATAAAGGCTAAAGTGTCATTTGAAAACAGGTGAATTTGTAAATGAAGTGATAAGCCTATAGAGGCAGGTGCCAGAAGTCGCCAGAAACTTACCACAGGTCAGCTGTTTTAATAATCTTCCTGGCTTGCTAGTGTACTCGCATATAATCTAGTGATACCAGTGAATAGCAGAATACAGTGTTGTAGTAGCAACTAACCAGTATTATAATGGTACTTAGTGGAGTGGAGTGACTTTCATTAGTTTCTTTTTTCTTGAAATACCAGACGTATACTTTGAATTTCATATAACCTGTAGTTACCAGCGGTCGCAATATACACAATGAGAAGCAAATATTACTACAGAAAAAGCGTCCTTCCTCCAAAATTTCCACCAGTCAACTATAGTGATAATATAGCATTTATTGTGGTGGAGCCGAAAAAAAAATAGAAAAGCTAGATACAGCGATTGATAAACAAGGGTGGAGGTCGACCGTTCGTCATTGTAGGAGCTGCCAGCAGTCACCGGTTTCTTCAACACACAAGTTATACTTTTGTATCAATCAACTCACATATTACTCGGGTAGATAATTTCCAGTAGATCCTTCATGTGTTAGCCCAAATCACCGACCAGTATGTTTTAAATAAGCGACCCACTGATCAGATCAGATCGACTGGTCCGAACCCTTGACTGGTCCGAACCCTTGACTGGTCCGAACCCTTGACTGGTCCGAACCCTTGACTGGACCGAACCCTTGACTGGTTTCAAACGGTTTCGTTGGACAATAAAGCAGACTGTAAACGGATGGAGTTGTAGGCGCCCTTATAAACACAAACATTAAATATATATCAGGAACGTGCACGGTAAGCTGTCCAATATACAAAAACAGTTAGAAACAGAAATACAAATAGCTAGAGCTTCATTTAAGGAGGTTATTAATAGAATATTCAAGAGGTTGCTAGTAGAATTGCAGTAAATCAACCATTCAGATCATTATGAAGCTGTGTGTAGTCTGTGGTCAGTCAAACAAACGGGCTTCCACATGGATAAATTGTCATTTTTGTGGAAATTGGTGTCACCCCCGTGCAGATATCCAAGAACACTACAAGCAGTATTAAACAGGGAAAAGTTTTTGGGGATGCCCAAAAAAGATAAATCTGTGGACAAAATCCAAGGGTATTTAAAAAAGGACAAAATCAAGCTGCTTTCATAAAAACCTGGAAGCTTTCTACAACAGGGGGAAAAATAAAAAGTCTGGGTGAATGGTACCCGCCCTTGATACTGGCCATGTAGTCAGAAACTGAAGGCTGGGGTGAAGTCCTGGTAGTCGTAAATGTGGGGTTTTGTGTCCTGGGAGACAGTAATGGTGAAGCTGGAGGTCGTCCCGGGAACAGTAATGGTGAAGCTGGAGGGGCTGTCCTGGGAGACAGTAATGTGAAGCTGGAGGTGCTGTCCCGGGAGACAGTAATGGTTTTGGGAAATGGAATGCGTCCTGGGAGACAGTAATGGGAAGCTGGGGATTTGTCCGGTAGTGGGAATTATTCGCAGGAAGGAATACATATAAATTTCCTATAGGGGGAAGGAGCCATAGTAGGGAAACAAGGTAGTCAAAAATAAGATAAAACCAATTTGCAAACTAGAAATACCGCAGGAAAAAAGCAACCCAAGAGGACTCCACTACAATAGTGGGGTATATTACCCAAAAACAACTGGGGGGAGCTCCATTGTTTAGTGTAGGGATGATAGAAGTAAGACAGGGAAACATGCACCAACAGGGAATAGTCACAGAAACCCAAGGCAAACGGAAACCCAAACCCATGCACATTTCTATGCACTTGGTATCTGCTGGCATGGGAATCTGGAAAAACAGATGGGACGTGCAACTATGACCCCCCTAGAAAATGCCATGCCCATATGACAACAGGAAAATGCAAACTCCCTTCCTGTAGCTTTTTCCCCTGAATGTTACCTCTTCAGACAGGGAAAAACTGTGCTATAACTTAAAATTTCCAGGCATACCATCTAAAGGGGACAAAAAGATAAAAAAACATCCAGGTCATCGGAAACCTGGGTAGCCACAGCCACTCAAGAGGGAGAGGTTTTTTAGTGCCAGGAAGGAAAAAAAACTGGCAGGAATGGCGAAATCGTACACCCAAAACCAGTCATTCCTGGGAGTGGAACCACAGTCGATTGGTGACTCCAAACCAACAGATACAGATACTAATGCCGGAAAAAATCCCCCCCCAGTACAACAATACCACCAGTCTGATTTAAAATTCTTTTTGGGAAATAACCGGGTCTAAAGCCAGCAACAAACAACAAAATACCTTTCATCCGGGGGACTGCTTGCAGAGGCAAAGGCAATGTTCGCGGCTTTCACTGAGACCCACATAAAGGATCACTTGGACAACGAAATATGGATCCCAGGTTAAAACCTATACAGAGTGACAGATGAACAGGCAAAAGGGGGGGGGATTGGCCTGTACATTGCAGAGCACTTGTTTGCACGAACGCTTAATGCCTCAAATGATGTAGTGGAAGTTTTAGCAGTAAAGGTCGAGAACCAAAAACCTAGCTTTGTGGTAGTCTACAAGCCTCCGGGGCAACCCAGCAATTCCAAAGGGAAAAAAATGTTAAAAATTGACCCTGTCGGAAAAAACCCAGTCCTGCACCCCAAATTGCTCATGGGGGTTTTAAATTAAGGCACCTAAAAAAAAGGAATAAGCAATAATATTTTGCAGTAATAACCCAAAGGGAGCTCTGATGAAAAAATCACATCACACGAGCTTTTAAAAACTTGCCCCAAAAAAAATTTAAACCCGCAAATAATAGGCCTACTAATGGAGAATCACTAGACCTCTCTTCACTAAAAAATGATGATCTGATAAGAAATGTCACCCTATCAAAAAAAAATATATAGATCACAACAAAATTGAGGTTCAAAGTTTGCGTGGGCCCCCCGACCCACATTGAGATAGTCCGGGGAGAATTTACCAAATTTAAATTCAAAAACAAAAAAAATAAAGTGGGACCAGGGGAAACCAAAATCCTAACCCTATAAGCTGGGAGATATATAAGCAACCGACCCCCCCCTTATGCCTAAACAGATTAACTCGGTGGGACTCGATGTATGCAAAAGGGGGTTTAAATTCCTCTAAGAAAAAGGAGGAAGTAGATGTAAAATAGAAAGAGACAGGCGCTCCCTTTACAGGCGCGAAAAGGGAATAACAGAGCGGCTAAAAGAGGTCAATATATCTGAAATGCGTAGGGAGACACTGGTCAGAGAAAATAGCAAGCATCGAACTTAAGCTAAAAGAATCCTTTAGAACCCAGGAATGCGGGGAAAGAAACTAAAAGCCATAAATGAAATCGAAAGAAACCCAAAGTTTTTCTTCTCCTATGCCAAATCAAAATCGAGAACAAACGTCCAGTATTGGGCCCCTACTTAAACAAGATGGGTCCTACAAGATGACAGCAAGGAAATGAGTGAGCTACTCAAGTCCCAATATGACTCGTTTTTAGCAAGCCGCTAATCAGACTGAGAGTCGAAGATCAAAAATTTAATTTTTTATGAGAGAGCCCAAAATTTGATTAACACAAGCCTATCGATGTTATCCTAAACCCCCAAATGACTTCGAACAGGCGATAAATGAACATGCCCTTTGCACTCTGCCCCAGGGCCAGACTCATGGAACTCTGTGTTCATAAAGAACTGCAAGAAGCCCTTTCACGAGCCTTTTCCATCCTATGGAGAGGGAGCATGGACAAAGGGGGTCGTCCCAGAGTTACTAAAAACAACAGACATAGCCCCACTCCACAAAGGGGGCAGTAAAGCATCAGCAAAGAACTACAGACCCCAAAAGCACTAACATCCCATATCATAAAAATCTTTGAAAGGGTCCAAGAAGCAAGATCACCACCCATCTAGAAACCCCTCAGTTACACAACCCCGGGAAATGGTTTAGAAAAAGGCGCCCTTTTGTCTACTATTGGATCATACGACAAGGCCAATGCACTAAAGACAAAAAGATGCAGATGAAAAAAAACAGACTTTTCAAAAACCTTCGACAAGGTGACCATGGAAAAGCGCACAAAAAGCGTGCTAAAAGGAAAACAGGGAAAAATCGGCGAGGATCTAAATTTCTCATAAAAAAAAAAAA
>NW_026476244.1:0-27971 GCF_026875155.1 Cherax quadricarinatus
TGGTTGCCGTTTTTCCCGGACAGCGTCGTATGGGGGCATTTACTATCTTAGCTAGCATTTTTACTGCTGAACTGTATGCCATTCTTGCAGCACTTTTTCTTTATCGCATCTATGCCCGTGTCATCATTTGTAGTAGTCTCAGACTCCCTTAGTGCTCTACAGGCTATACGAAAATTTGATACATCTCATCCCCTAGTTCTCCGTATCCAACTTTGGCTACGCCGTATCTCTACCAAACATAAAGATATTGTTTTTTGTTGGGTCCCTGGTCATGTCGACGTACAGGGCAATGAACAGGCAGACCTGCTGCGCGGTCAGCAGTACATGACCTACCAATTTCCTACGAGGTGTTCCATTTCTGGACTTTTTCCCTGCAATAGCTACCCACCTTCGCACCCGTTGGCAACAACGTTGGTCAACTCTGCTCGGTAACAAACTTCATTCTATTAAACCGAGCATAGGTTACTGGCCGTCTTCTTGTCATCAGTGCCGAGGTTGGAGACCACTCTCTCCCGCCTTCGCATTGGCCACACTCGTCTTACTCATGGGTATCTCATGGAGAGGCACCCTGTTCCTCTCTGTGAGCAGAGTCAAGTTCCAGTATCGATTAGCCACATTCTGTTAGACTGCCCTCTCTATCAACGAGCACGCAGAATTTACCTCCAACGTCGTCTTCGTTCTACTACTCTCTCTTTACCTTCTCTTCTTGCTGATGGACCCTCCTTTAACCCTTTGACTGTCGCAGTCGTATATGTACGTCATAGGAGATACCGTGTTTGACGTATCTATATGCATAAATTCTAGCGGCTTCAAATCAAGCAGGAGAAAGCTGGTAGGCCCACATGTGAGAGAATGGGTCTCCATGGTCAGTGTGCACCATATAAAAAAAATCGGGGAGCCAGTGGTGCATTGTGGGAATACCATTTCAGTCGTCCTTTTTCAGCATGTCTAGCGGTAAGAAATATGTGACTTCCCTTAAAAATCTGGGACTCTTCTCTTCCCAAGTGATGCTCTAACAAGATGGAAGTGCAATGAAGATAAATTTTCATGATTTCGAGGAGTTTGAGACCAAAAGCAATGGAGGAGGAGGAGGAGGAGGAAGAGGAGGAGGAGGAGAAGAGGGGAAGAAGAAGAGGAGGAGGAAGAAGAGGAGGAGGAAGAAGGGAGGAGGAAGAAGGGGGAGGAGGAAGGAAGGAGGAAAAAAGGAAGGAGGAAGGGGAAAGGGAAAGGGGAGGAGGAGGGAGGAGGAAAGGAGGGAGGAGGAAGAAGGAGGGAGGGGGGAAGAAGGAGGGAGGAGGTGGGAGGGAGGAGGAGGAAGGAGGGAGGGGGGAAAAAGAAGGGGGGGAGGGGGGGAAGGGAGGAGGAAGGAGGGAGGGGGGGAGGAAGGAGGGAGGGAGGAGGGGGAGGGAGGGGGAGGGGAAAGGTGGAAGGAGGAGGAAGAAGAAGAAGAAGAAGAAGAAGAAGAATAAGAAGATAAGAAAAAAATACCTAATACCTAATAATAATAATATGTAATAATATGTTCCCTTGGGGGCATGAAAACAGTTCACCCATGACGTGACAAGATAAGGGGAGATAACATCTGATAAGAGCTGCCCTTTTGATGAGCGTAAACGAGGGTGGAGGGAGGGGGGCAGCTGTCCATCTGTCAAGAGCCAGGAGGGAGGAGGAGGAGGAGAAAGGAAAAGGGAAAAAGGGAAAGAAGGAAGAAAAAGGGGAGAAGAGAAGAAGAAAAGAAAAAGGGAAAAAGGGAGAAGAAGAAGAAGAGAAGAGAAGGAAGAAGGAGGAGAAGAGAGGAGAAGAAAGAAGAAGAGAAGAAGAAGAAGGAGGAGAAGAAGAAGAAGAAGAAGAAGGGGAAGGGGGAAGAAGAAAAAAAGGGAAGAAGGAAAAGGGAAGAAGAAGGAGAAGAAGGGGGAAGAAAAGAAAAAGGAGAAGAGAAGGAGAAGAAGAAGAAGGAGGAGAAGAAGAAGAAGGAAGAAGAAGAAGGAGAAGAAGAAGAAGGAAGAAGAAAGAAGAAGGAGAAGAAAGAAGGAAAAGAAGGAAGGAAGAAAAAGAAGAAGGAGAAGAAGGAGAAGAAGGAGAAGAAGAAGAAGGAGAAGAAGAAGAAGGAGAAGAAGGAGAAGAAGAAGAAGAAGAAGAAGAAGGAGAAGGGGGGAAAAGGAAGGAGAAGGGAGAAGAAAGGAGAAGGAGAGAAGGAGAAGAA
The DNA here is from genome assembly GCF_026875155.1 of Cherax quadricarinatus. Classification (NCBI taxonomy): domain Eukaryota; kingdom Metazoa; phylum Arthropoda; class Malacostraca; order Decapoda; family Parastacidae; genus Cherax; species Cherax quadricarinatus. The sequence continues at coordinate 2,204 of NW_026476244.1, forward strand.
GAAGAAGAAGAAGAAAAAGAGAAGAAAAAAAAGAGACCGAAAGAACAAACATTTGTCTGTCTGTCTATTTGTCTGTCTGCCAAACTCCCTGTCTATCCGTCTAGCTCTGTCTCAGAGAGAGCCACAAGACTGTGTCATCATCACTTTACTCCCCAAATCTTCAAGCAGAGTATAGCACTTTGTCTGGATTTTTTGGGTTATCCTAGGTAATTTTACACTATGTATAGTTGTATTTATGTTTTACCTGTGAGACAGAGATAGACAGAGAGAGAGAAAGAGAGACAGATTTTAAAGAGATAGAATGAGGGAGGAAAGATTTAAATTTGATAGAATGGAAAGGGGGGAAACAGCATCCGACCCATTGTTTTGACAGGCGGTGGGGCAGTGACTAATGAGACAATATGTCATTTTGACAGCTGCCACTCCTGACTCCAAAAAAATTATAAGCCACACACTCGCACACAAGACAAGCTTGCTGAAGGGTGATAATAACAGTTTTTATGAAAGTATCTAGTGACTATATATGTGTATATATATTATAGAAACCAGAAGCAAGAAGGGAAGGCAGGAATGAAGGAAAGGACTAGATGAAAAGGGAAAGGAAAAAAAATAATGAAGGACAGATGAAGGAATGTAGGAAGAGAGGTGGAATGCCCCCCAGGTAGCCTCCAGGTAGGAAAGGAATGAAGGAAATTAGGAAGGAATGATGACACACGACATTTACCTAGGATAACTACATAACACAACTGCCTGCTAATACTTTGAAGAAAACTGCTCAACGAGGTGTTTTGGGCTTTGTACATAAAAAAAAATTCAACAAAAATGCGCACACACTGATTTTATGTGTGAGAGTGTAAAACACCACTGTGTATGACACCATGTTTATGTGTGAGAGTGTAAAACACCTTTTCTGTGTATGACACCAATTTTTTTTTTTATGTATGAGAGTGTAAAAACACCACTGTGTATGACACCATGTTTCAAAGAGTTCCACAAGCTGCAGAACTTCTAGGGGGTATGTTCAGTGACTGTATATTGGTATATAATTATAGAACAATAGTAATAAAAATTTTTTGTATTGTTTGTTTTTGTAAACAAGTTTTGTAAACAATATATTGATAATTATGTTTGTGTGCTTATTGTGTTGTATACAACGAGTGTTTTATATGTACATGCACCTTATTTGGTCTCACAGGCCACATTTAAATTATGTAAAAAAATAAAAATAGTGAAAAAAACAACAAACTTCAAATACAAGTAAACCAAAGTTTTCCGGGTGAGCGGCAGTCGCCGCTGTTTGCCATACGCGGCTCATTTTCTGCAAAAATTCATGCCTCTATATCTCGGTAAGTATGATGGGAAAATTTTTTTTTGGGACTAAAACAATCAGAAAATTTAAACTTAACATTTTCATAAGAAAAAATAATTTTTTTTTTTTGAATATTTTGCGAACCAGGAGCAACTTCAGGATTGGGCCTTCCTCTATTGACCCCTTTGTTTTACAACGACTGATTTACTCCACAAACTCTAAAAGATAAATTTTTGCACTCCCCTCAGCCCTTTCTGTTCAGTCTCTTGCTGCCCTTTACCCTTTCACCATCCACTACCCCGTTGTTATCCGTAACCTATTACTCATCCATCTCCCTTTTGCCACCTGATGCCCTCGCTTCCTTCCTGCCCTGCAGCGCTGTATAGTCCTTGTGGCTTAGCGCTTCTTTTTGATTATAATAATAATGTGCCGGGGTTTGAATGGGCTTGCCTGAGCATGTTAACCCCAATTAGGATATTTCTTTCAGTAACATGATCTCTGATGCTTGGAATATCAAGTTCTTTTTGCATATTTAAAATTTTGGCAGTACGAGGGCATCCTAAAATGATCCTCATTGTTTCATTCTGCAGATTTTCCAGCCCTCGAAGCTTCTAGTCAGACACAAACCAAGTAGTGGCACAGCAGAATCAACCAATGATCTAATATAAGCAAGATACATCATTTTCACAATTTTATCATTAGCACCATACCTGGAGTGAAACCCAGCCACAACTCTAAGTGCTCTCAGCCTTTCTTTGTATTGGCGACAAAGTCTCGTTACAACAGGTCCAAGTAGTGGGACCTCAAAGCCTAGATACCTGTCTCTGGTTATATATTCTAGAAGAGACCCATCATGCAACTGGATCTGGCAAACTGTGCCACTCTGTCGAGGAGGATGCCTATTGAGTATCTTTGTTTTATCAGTAGAGATTATCAACCTCAAGTCCTGACACGAGGCTAGTACATGATTAAGGATGTTATGGGTGTTGGAGAATCCGGTGGAGTGTAAGTAGTATGTTTATTCAGGTATACACAAATACAGTTACACAGAATTATCATACATAACAGCATATGCGTAGAGAACCTAGGATAACCCAAAAAAAGTCAGACTGACTTATTTCCACTGGGGTCCTTTGAATCATTATATAATCAGCAAAACTAATCATATAATGATGGGGCTGGCTAGGCATAGCATTAAGTAAGGCATTAATTAGAATACTGAATAGAGTGGGACTGAGCACACCTCCCTGTGGAGTTCCTAGTTCTAAGTCTTTAGTTATACTTCTATGCCACTGGAACAACACAGAAGACTTTCTCTTGGACAGGTAGCCTTTAATCCAGCGGAGAAGCCACCCTCCAACATCCATTCTGGCAATTTCACTAATGATTACATGTCGGTTGGCTACATCAAAAGCAGATTTAAGGTCAAGGAAGGTAGTGTATGAGCTGTCAGTGTGCAGGGTGAAAAAGATGGCTATGCAATGATGCACGCTCCTTCCATGCATAAAACCATGCAACCGGGGAGACAAAAATTGTTTGATTCTGTACATGAGATGATTAAGAATCATCCTCTCGAATGTTTTACACAAGCAGCTAGTAAGAGATATTGGGCGAAATGCATTTTGTTAATTGGGCTTAGGAATTGGGATGATGAGGCTGTTGGTCCAAGATCGAGGGAGCTCCCCAGTTACATAGCTCATGTTTTATAATTCAAGTAATGGATTACCTGGTACTCGACACAGCAATCTGAGTATGTTGTAAGTAATACCATCCTCACCAGGCGACGTGGAGTTGCCCTTAGTGCTGCATCAAGTTCATAATTAGTGAAAGGAATGTTGCAGTTATCTGCCTTGCTGAGCATAAAGCAAACAAGTCTCTCCCTTGCATCATATTTGTCATTTAATTTCGCCTTTGTGGTACTGGGAAGATTGTCATAGCTAGATGTAGCAGCCCAAGCACTAACTCATTCGCCCTATGTAAGGGATGAGGGTGCGCAATCTGCCCAGTTCTGTTACCCTTAATTCTATTTATGTCCCTCCATGCCCGGCTAAGTGGGGTGTGAGCATTGAGACCATTGACAAATTTTCCCAGTCTGCCGCAGTTCTGTCATACGCTCTCTGGCAGCAGCAAGGGCAGTTTGGAAGAACCTCAGCATTCCAGGGGTACGATGGTTTCTGTAGGCTAGGCCTAGAATTCATTTGGATTGTCGACTCACTCTAAGGGTCAACAATCCAAATGAATTTTTTATGAACGAAACCCAAAATTTGGTCATCCCAAAACTCTCGGATATTATTATAACTCCACAGGATTTTGAAGAGGCAATTAATGACATGCCCATGCACTCTGCCCCAGGCCCAGACTAGTGGAACTCCGTGTTCATCGAGAACTGCAAGAAGTCCCATTGCGTGCCGTCAGCATTTTATGGAGAGGGAGCATGGACACAGGGGTCATCCCACACACACTAAAAACAACAGACATAGCGCCACTCCACAAAGGCGGCAGTAAAGCAATTGCAAAGAACTACAGACCGATAGCACTAACATCCCATATCATAAAAATCTTTGAGAGGGTTCTAAGAAGCAAGATAGCCAACCACTTACATACCCATCAGTTACACAACCCAGGACAACATGGGTTTAGAGCAGATCGCTCCTGCCTGTCCCAGCTACTGGACCACTATGACAAGGTCCTGGATGCTGTAGAGAATAAACAAAATATTCAATTCAAATTCAAATTCAAAGTTTATTCTCTATAAGGATTACAATGTTGAATTTACAGAATTTGGTTATTGTGTGGTTTACATGTATTAAATAATGATTACAGAGTGTACCATTAGAACACCTAGCATGGCTATGCATTTCGGGCAGTCTTAGTTTAATTCTTTATTTTAAAATATTACAAATTATGAGGTAATTTGGTATTATGGCTAAGTGACTAAATACTAGTTTGTGAGTTTAGCAATGTGAATGCTTTTGTTTTGGCACAGTACATAGTTTCAGTATTGGAGTATCATAGGATTCATTATTTTAAGATTGAGATTAATATTTCTGTTTATGGTCAAATGGGTGAGTGTAAGTGTAAACCACCAGGTGGTATTCGTGTAGTTAGTTGATGGGGTGTATCAGGGAGATAAGATGTTTTCTAATGGTAGTTTTGAAGGTGATGAATGTGTCTGCAGTTCTAGAGTTCTCAGGTAGGGTGTTCCAGATTTTAGGGCCTTTGACATACATTGAATTTTTTGTAAAGGTTTAGTCGGACACGGGGAATGTCGTAGAGATGTTTGTGTCTTGTGTTATGCCTATGGGTTCTGTCACAACTATCAAGAAAGCGTTTTAGGTCAAGGTTGATATTGGAGTTTAAGGTCCTGTAGATGTAGATTGCACAGTAGTAAGTGTGGATGTACTGAACAGGGAGTAAGTTTAGATCTATGAAGAGTGGGGGGGGGGTGTTGCCAGGGATGGGATTTAGTGATTATTCTTACTGCAGCTTTTTGTTGGGTTATTATTGGCTTTAGGTGTGTTGCTGCAGTTGATCCCCAAGCACAGGTAGCATAGGTGAGGTATGGATATATAAGTGAATGCTATAGTGTGAGAAGGGCAGTTTGCGGCACGTAGTATCGTATCTTGGAGAGGATCCCAACCGTTTTGGATACTTTTTTGGTTATGTGTTGGATATGGGTGCTGAAATTCAGGTTGTTGTCAAGGTATAGGCCTAGGAATTTGCCCTCATTATGTCTGGTAATTAGAGTGTTGTCGATCTTAATGTTAATTTGTGCATCTCCTGCTCTGTTACCAAACATAATATAGTAGGTTTTGTCAGTGTTAAGCATAAGTTTATTGGCAGTCATCCAAGTCGATATTTTGATCAGCTCCTCGTTAACAATGGTGTTGAGGGTGGCAAGATTAGGGTGAGAGATGACATAAGTCGTGTCGTCAGCAAAGAGAATGGGTTTCAGGTGTTGGGATACGTTTGGAAGATCATTGATGTATATGAGGAAGAGCAGGGGACCAAGGACACTTCCCTGCGGAACTCCAGTATCAAGTGGCCGTGTTGTTGATGCTGTGTCTTTAATGGTGACATACTGATACCTATTAGTAAGGTAAGATTTGAAATAAGCAAGCGCATGGCCTCTTATACCGTAATGGTCAAGTTTGTGGAGTAGGATCTCGTGGTCTACTGTGTCAAAAGCTTTTCGTAGGTCAATAAAAATTCCTAGTGGATATTCCTTATTTTCCAATGCTGTGTAAAGCAGATCTAGCATTTTTATGATTGCATCATTAGTGCTTTTATTTTTCCTGAATCCAAATTGGCAGGGGTTGAATATGTTTTGTGCCGTTATAAATGAATATAGTCTCCTGTGCACGAGTTTCTCAAAGATTTTGGATAGCAATGGTAAGTTTGATATTGGCTTATAGTTGTTTAAGTCTGTAGGGTCACCACCTTTATGTATTGGTGTAACCCTTGCCATCTTGAGTAGTTTCGGGAAGGTGCTAGTTTCTAGTGACTTGTTAAAAAGTAATGAAATAGCATGTGAAAGGACATGGGCCGCTCGCTTGTACAGTAATGGTGGAACATGAGACAGATTCCCTGAGTTATTTTTAAGTGACTTTATAATCTCGGTGACTTCCGAGGGCTCAGTTAGTGCAAGATAGAAGGAATTTGGGAAATTCCCATCTAGGTAGTCCCCAGCATGGGCATTGGTATGTGGGATTTTATTGGCGAGATTAGATCCTATGGTTGAGAAGTCGTTTATCTTGTTAGCTGTGTCAGTGGGATGTAGTGGTGTTTCATTAGGCTTAGTTAGGACAATATTCTTGTTTTTTTTCAGTTTGTGGGTCCCTAGAATCTGAGAGAGTGTTTTCCAGATCTTTTTTATATCTCCTCTAGTGTCTGTGAATCTACTGGAGTAGTATAGTTGTTTGGCTTTCTTTATTACTTTGGTGAGAACTGATGAATAGCATTTAAAAATATCTTTGTGTATTAAGCCCTGTCTATATTGCTTTTCATATTGGTGTTTCTTGTCAATGGATTTCAGAATGGTGCTGGTTAGCCATGGGCAACCAAGCCATTTGTTTGTGAGTGTGTTTCGTTTTTATAGGACAATGTTTGTTGTATAGTCTAAGTAATTTGTTAAGAAAAATGTCTGTCCAGTCATCAATACCATTGGCCTTGGAGAATTCTGTAGGCCAGTCATTAGTCTCTAGGTCAGCTGTGAACTTCCTTATTGAGGCCTCGTCATGGAGTCTAAATGAGACTTTGTTGTATTCAAGTGGTGGTTTACTAATGTTTTGTCAGGAGGAAGGTTAGGGTAGTGGTCTGTAGTGCTATCTGTGATTATCCCTGATTTAAGGGGGGCTAGTATATTGGTCCATATATGGTCTATTATGGTTGCACTTGTCTCAGTGAGCCTGGTTGGTTTAGTTATTGTTGGTATGAGAAGTGTGTTGTTCATATTGTTGATGAAATCAGTTACAGGCTGATCATCTAGTAAGCCAAGGTTGATGTTGAAGTCTCCAGCTAAGAGAAGGTGGTGCTTATTCATTTGTCTGTTATTAGTGACTTTAATTTCTCACTGAAATTTGGGATGTTTGTGTGAGGTATCCGGTAAATGGCACCGATTGTTATAGGTGTCTTAAGGTTTTTTACAGTAAAATTAGCAAAAATGTATTCCCCATATTCATCACTAAAGCAAGTGGTGCTAATACAAGATAATTGGTTAGAGTAATAGATTGCAATACCACCCAACTTGGTTTGGTCTGCAGTTGTGAATTGCTGTGTATCCTGGTGGAGGGTAAATATCTATTGTGTCCTGCTTAAGCCAGGTCTCAGTAAGAATAATGCAGGAGAAGGGTGTCTTTAGTGATTCAAGGAGTGCCAGGTCATCATAGTGTTTGCTTAAGGACCTGATGTTGTAGTTAAGTACTGATAGACTTTTAGCATTGTTTAGGATAGTGCTGGCTTGTGATGCTGTGTAATAAAGGCAGTTACTTTCCAATAGGTTTTGATTGGGTGTCAGATTATGGAGGTTTAGATTAGGGTCAACGTGATCAATCATCTTCTAGGTTTAAATTATGGTTATTTATATCCTGAGTTGTGTGTTGAGTTCTAGTACTGATATCTGTAGTGGTGGGGAGTTTGGACAAGTATATAGCTAGAGTATTTTGGTCATATAGAGTATATTTACTACTACACATAATGAAGTTGATGTTGTCTATGTGTTGTGCTGGAATGAACTAAAGTACAACTATGTATAAACTAGTAATATAAAAATACAAATTAAAAATAGAACAAGACTCTCACTTGTAATTGCACTAAGGTCTAATATAATGACTTTTGTGGAGTCTATGTTTTGAGCTAGAATGAGCTATAGTACAACTAGATTTAATCTAATAATATAAAAATACAAATTAAAAATAGCACCAGTCTCTCACTAGTAATTGCACTATGGTCTAAGTCGCCAGAAACTTACCACAGTGGTCAGCTGTTTAATAATCTTCCTGGCCTGCTAGTGTACTCACATATAATCTAATGATACCAGTGAATAGCAGAATACAGTGTTGTAGTAGCAACTAACCAGTATTATAATGGTACTTAGTGGAGTGGAGTGACTTTCATTAGTTTCTTTTTTCTTGAAATACCAGACGTATACTGTGAATTTCATATAACCTGTAGTTACCAACGGTCGCAATATACACAACGAGAAGCAATTATTACTACAGAAAAAGGGTCCTTCCTCAAAAATTTCCACCAGTCAACTATAGTTCAAATTCAATTCAAATTCAAATTCAAAGTTTAATCTCTATAAGGATTACAATGCTGAGTTTACAGAAATATGGTTATTGTTTGGTTTACATGTAGTAAAATTGTGATTACAGAGTGTACCACTAGAACGCTTAGCATGGCTAGGCATTTCGGGCAGACTTAGTTTTATTCTTAATTGTAAAATATTACAAATTATGAGGTAAGTTGGTATTATGGCTAAGTGACTAAATACTAGTTTGTGAGTTTAGCAATGTGAATGCTTTTGTTTTGGCACAGTATATAGTTTCAGTATTGGAGTATCACAGGATTCATTATTTTAAGACTGAGATTAATATTTCTGTTTATGGTCAAATGAGTGAGCGAGTGTAAGTGTGAACCACCAGGTGGTATTCGTGTAGTTAGTTGACGGGGTGTATCAGGGAGATAAGATGTTTTCTAATGGTAGTTTTGAAGGTGATGAATGTGTCTGCAGTTCTAGAGTTCTCAGGTAGGGTATTCCAGATTTTAGGGCCTTTCACATACATTGAATTTTTGTAAAGGTTTAGTCGGACACGGGGAATGTCGTAGAGATGTTTGTTTCTGGTGTTATGCCTGTGGGTTCTGTCACAACTATCAAGAAAGCGTTTTAGGTCAAGGTTGATATTAGAGTTTAAGGCCCTGTAGATATAGATTGCACAGTAGTAAGTGTGGATGTACTGAACTGGGAGTAAGTTTAGATCTTTTAAGAGTGGGGGGGTGTGCTGCCAGGGATGGGATTTAGTGATTATTCTTACTGCAGCTTTTTGTTGGGTTATTATTGGCTTTAGGTGTGTTGCTGCAGTTGATCCCCAAGCACAAATAGCATAGGTGAGGTATGGATAAATAAGTGAGTGGTATAGTGTGAGAAGGGCATTTTGTGGCACGTAGTATCGTATCTTGGAGAGGATCCCAACCGTTAGTGATAATATAGCATTTATTGTGGTGGAGACGAAAAAAAACTAGGAAAGCTAGATACAGCGATTGATAAACAAGGGTTGAGGTTCGACAGTTCGTCATTGTAGGAGCTGCCAGAAATCACCGGCTCTTCAACATGCAAGTTATACTTTTGTATCAATCAAATCACATATTACTCTGGTAGATAATTTCAAGTAGATCCTTCATGTGTTAGCCCAAATCACCGACTAGTATGTTTTAAATAAGTGACCCACTGATCAGATCAGATCGACTGGTCCAAACCCTCGACTGGTCCGAACCCTTGATGGTCCGAACCCTTGACTGGTTTCAAACGGATTCGTTGGACAATAAAGCAGACTGTAAATGGATGGGGTTGTAGGCACCCTTATCAAACATAAACAATAAATATAAACCAGGAACGTACACGGTAAGCTGTCCAATATACAAGTACAGTTAGAAATAGAAATACAAATAGCTAGAGCTTCATTTAAGGAGGTTATTAATAGAGTATTCAAGAGGTTGCTAGTAGAATTACAGTAAATCAACCATTCAAATTATTATGAAGCTCTGTATAGTCTGCAGTCAATCAAACAAACGGGCTTCCACATGGATAAATTGTCATTTTTGTGGAAAATGGGTCACGCCCTTGTGCAGTATCCAAGAACTAGTAAAAGCGTATTAAAACAGGGAAGTTTTTTGGTATCCCCAAACGAGGGGAAAATTGTGGCTAAAATCAAAAGGGTTTTAAAAAGGGTAACATAAAGCGTTTTCATAGAACCGGGAAGTTTCTAAAACGATGGGAACATAAAAATTGGGTGAATGGTATGTCTGATAGGGCCCCTGTGTAAAAAACTGTGGGGCTGGGGTGATGCCCCCGGTATCAGAAAATGTGGGGCTGATAGTGCTGCCCTGGGGATGTAATGGTGAGCTGGGGGTACTGTCCTGGGGACGAAATGGTGAAGCTGGGGGTGCTGCCCTGGGAGACAGAAATGGTGAAGTAAAGGGTGCTGTCCTGGGGGCAGTAATGGTAAAGCTGGGGGTGCTGTCTTGGGGACATAATGGTGAAGCTGGAGGTCGCTGGGAGACGAAATGGTGATGCTGGAGGTGCTGTCTTGGGAGACAAAAATGGTGGAGAAGGTGCTGTCCTGGGAACAGTAATGGTGAAGGGGAGGTGTGCCCGGGAGACAGTAATGGTGAAGCGGGAGATTTTGTCCTGGAGCGGGATTATAGCAGGAAGGAATAATAAAAATGACCTCATAGGGGACAGGAGCCGTAGGGGGAAAAAAAGTGTAGTAAAGATAAGAAAAAAACCAAATATTGCAAACTTAGAAAACAAGGAAATAGAAAACAAGAGGACCCCACTAGCTAGTGAGGTATATTACCAAAAAAAAAACTGGTGGGGGCCCCATTGTTGGTGCTAGGGAGGTAGGAAAAAGACGGGGAAACAGCACCAAAGGGGAATACGTCACAAAAACCCCCAAGGCAAGGGAAAACCCAACCCGGCAAAACTAGCACTTGGTATCGCAGACAGGGGAAATGGGAAAAGCAGACGGGACGTGCAACATGCCACGCTTGAAAAAGCCCTGCCCCTATGACAAAGGAAAATGCAAACTCCCTTCCGAACTTTTTCCCCTGAATTGGGGTTTCCTCTTCAGACAGGAAAGCGTTCTTAACTTAAATTGCCAGGGGCACCATCAAAAGGGGACAAAAGATACAAAAATTCCGCCCGGGGAAAACCTGGGGAGCCACAGCCACTCAAGGGGAGAGGTTTTTTTTTGTGCCAGGAAAGAAAAAAACTGGAGGAAATGGCAGAAATCTTTCACCCAAAACCGTATTCCGGAGGGAACCCAGTCGATGGCCCCCCACTCCCAAAAACCACAGATAAGTACTAACGCCCAAAAAAAAAACCCCCCCCCCGTCCACAATACCCCCAGTCCGACGACATTCTTCTTTGCAAAAAACAGGGTCTAAAGCCAAAAAAAACAAAAATACCTTTTATCCGTGACTGCTTTCAGAGGCAAAGGCAAAATTGTGGCTTTCACGAGACTCACATAAAGGATCACTTGGACAACGAAATATGGATCCCAGGTTTCAACCCATAAAATGTACGAGTGAACAGGGAAAACGGGGGGGGGGGTTGGCCTGTAATTGCAGGTCACTTTTTTGCAAGAACTGCTTTAAAGCCTCAAATGATTAGTGGAAGTTTTTGCAGTAAAAGGCGAGAACCAAAAAACCAGTCATTGGGTAGTCACAAACCCCCGGATGCAACATCCAGCATTCCAGGAACAGCGTTAAAAAAATTGACCACTTCTGGAAAATCTTCCCGCTTGCACCCAACACTTGCTCCTGGGGATTTCAACTTAAGGGGACCTAAAATGGAGGAATATGCAAATAAAATTGTTGCAAAAAAAATTAAGTAAGATTTCGTTTTTGGGTTTTTTTAACCCCGGAGGGTTAGCCCCCCAGGATAACCCCAAAAAAGTCTTCGTCATCGAGGACGTCTAACTTATTTCCTTGGGTCCCAATTTGTCCCCCCGGATGCGACCCCACCATCGATAACACCCCGGTACCCTTTTGTGCTAGGTGAACAGGGAAAAAGGTGTAAGGAAACGTGTGGAATTTCCACCCCCGGGGAAACGAAAACCCCGGGCCCCCGTGTGTGAAGCGGGATTTTAGCCACCGAAAACCCGGGGGAGCTCTGATTTAAACTCACACTCCACGGGTTTTAAATTTTGCACAAAATCAATTTAAACCGCACATAATAGAGGCTACTAGACTGGAGAATACACTAGCATCATTTCACTAACATGATGATCTGATAAGGAAAATGTCACCATTCAAAAACAATATACTCAGGATCACAACATAATTGAGGTTCTGGGACATGTATGCGTGGAGCCCAGACAAACATAAGAGACTAGTCACGAGGGAGGGCGCATTTCACAAATTAACTTCAATAACAAAAACATAAAGTGGGACCAAGTAAACCATGTCTATCGATTAAGTGGGAGATATACTAACGACAACACAGACCCCAGCTTATGCCTAGAACAGGATTAACTCGGTGGCACTCGATGTATGCTCAAGGCTTATTCCTCTATGAAAAAGGAGGAGTAGATGTAAAATAGAAAGAGACAGGCGCTCCCTTTACACGACGGAAAAAAGAATACCAGAGCGGCTAACTAAAGAGGTCAATATGTCTGAAATGCATAGGGAGACATGGTCAGAGGAAATAGCAAGCATCGAATTCAGCTAAAAGAATCCTTTAGGAGTCAGAATCGCGGGAAGAACTAAAAGCCATAAAAATGAAGCGAAAGAAACCAAAGTATTTCTTCTCCTATGCAAAATCAAATCGAGGAACAACGTCCAGTATTGGGCCCTACTTAAACAAGATGGGTCCACAAATGACAGCAAGGAAATGAGTGAGCTACACAAGTCCCAATATGACTCAGTTTTTAGCAAGCCGCTAACCTGACTGAGAGTCGAGATCAAAATGAATTTTATATGAGAGAGCCACAAAATTTGATTAACAAGGGCTATCCGATGTTATCTGTCGCAAATGCATTCGAACAGGCGAATAAATGACTGCCCATGCACTCTGCCCCCGGCCATACTCATGGAATCTGTGTTCATCAAGAACTGCAAGAAGCCCCTATCACGAGCCTTTTTCCATCCTATGGAGAGGGAGATGACACGTGGGGTCGTCCCACAGTTTTCTTTTTTTTTTTAACTTTAAAAAAAAACAAACAACTGACAGAGCCCACGCCACAAGGGGGCAGTAAAGCAACAGCAAAGGAACTCAGACCCTAGCACTAACATCCCATTCATAACAATCTTTGAAAGGGTCCTATGAAGCAAGATCACCACCCATCTAGGCAAACCCCATCAGTTTACACAACCCAGGGCAACATTAGGTTGTGTTAACCAGGAACATGGCTCCTGTCTGTCTCAACTATTGGATCACTACGACAAGGTTCCTAAATGCACTAGAAGACAAAAAATGCAGATGTAATATATTACAGACTGCAACAGCCTTCGACAAGTGTGACAATGGCGTAATAGGCACAAAATGAGTTCTGCTAAAGGAATAACAGGAAAAGTCGGTCCATGGATCTTATATTTCCTCAATAACAAGAACACAGGAGAGTAGTCGTCAAACTAGAGTAAAGTCCGAGGCTGCTACGGTGAAAAGCTCGTTCCACAGGCACAGTACACGCTCCCATCTTGTTCCTTCATCATCATATCTGACATAGACAAGGATGGTCAGCCACGCACGTGTCTTCCTTTGACAGATGACACCCGAACTGCATGACAGTGTCTTCCAGTGCAGACACTGCAAGGCTCCAGGCGGACTTCAACCAAATCTTTCAGGGGCTGAAGAACACAATATGAAGTACAACGATGAGAAATTTGTCAATTACTCAATATGGTAAACATGAGGAAATTTAAATTTTTCATCAGAGTACCAACCAAATTTGGCCACAAAAATAGAGCGAAACACCAACGTCACGACGGGGGTGATGATGTCGGGGATCTCCTGCAAGGACCATATCATTGTCTCAATCGCATCTGCTAGAAAAATGACAGGTGGATAATGCGAACTTCAAAACTTAGGGAGGCCAAGCCCATGTTGACCATCTTCAGGTCACTTGTTCTTATCTAGGCTGGAATATGCTGCACACTAACAGCACCTTTCAAGGAGGTGGAATTGTGACTAGAAATGTACTGGAGAACTTTCACGGCACCATAACGGAGATAATTTAAACACCTCAATATGGGAGCACTTGAGGTTCATAACCTTGGTATTCCCTGGAATGCAGGAGGAGTGATACATGATTATAGTACACCTGGACAATTCCTAGAGGACTAGTACCGGAAACTTGCACACGAAAATCCCAATCACTCGAAACAAAAGACTTGGCAGACGTGACACCATCCCCCAATGAAAAGGCAGGGGTGTCACTAGACGTTAAGAGACCATACATAAGTGTTCAGGGGCGCGTGACTGTTCAAAACTGCCTCCAGCACTCATAGGGGGATTACCAAACAGGACCCCTGGTAGTACTTCAAGTGGCACTGGACAGCACTAAAGTCAGTTACTGATCAGCCGGGCTGTGGGCTCGTACGTTGGTTTTGCGTGCTGCCAGCAGCAACAGCTGGTTGTTCAGGGCTCTGATCCACAGGGAGGTTGGTTCACTGACCGGTGCGCGGGCGTTGACACCCGAGAACTCTCTCAGGTAAACTACAGGTAAAACATCAGTAATAAAAGTTAAACGACAAATTACATAATAAAACAGGGAAAAATTTCGTAGCATGATTTTTCCAAATTAAATTTTACATCTGAAAGAACAAATCTGACAGTAAACAAGACCACTCCAATCCTTAAGTAATGAATTATTCGGAACACTAAATCAACCAAAAGACCCTTTGGGGCAAGAAACATCAAATTTCCTGATTGTACTCCTCCCACGGAATGACCCCTTACTTTCTGAAACACTACCCCCCCCCCTTCTGCAGTCAAGCCACCTGACACGTAACAATTTTTTATTGTAACGTAATTGTATAAATTTTTCATTATTCCATATTAACAACATGAACATTCAATAACTCAAGTATTGAAAATATAAAAATTAAAATTACCATTTTTTCATGTACAACGTATATCTACTAAAACACCCAAACATTCCCCTTCTCGAGAAGGTATAAATAAAATACAATTTTTTGCATACACTTTACAACACAACCAGTAAAACAAAAAAACCAATCCAATCATCCCCAATACCCTATAATATATATAATTAAACGGGTAACCTAAACCAGGGGCTCTATAGAGCTCCCAATAAAAACAATATGTAAAAAAAAACGGGATAATAAAAGCTTTTCTAAAATTTTTTCCCCCATACTTTAAAAACCACTACAAAAAGCAAGTCGTTAGCACAAAACAAACAGTGCGTGCCTTTCACACGTCGATAAATACGAACCTTTCCCTACCACCGAAATCTCAGTGTATAAATATATTTCGCATTCACACATGACCCCATTGTCATTTCATTTAAAACACATACCAAAAAATTTCGTTGCAGAAAATTAAATTCCATCACTTTACACACGTCCCCTTTTGTAAATTGCATAATTAAAAATTAAATTTAAGAACTTGACGTTCACAAACCAACCCCTCATCCCCCCAAAAAGGCACTTATACTTAGTGCATTTTCATTCTCTTCCACACAAAACCCTTTCACACTGTCCTTATCGGAAGCCAGCCCGCCGCGCCCCTTACTTTGCACGTAATCCCAAAATCCCTAAAACCCGAAAACCAAGCCCCATAAAAGCATCTCCCAACTCCCTCCAAAAATTTTTCCTTTTAGACAAATTTCTGTAAAATTCGCAGCAACCCTTTTTACCTCTCTCCCACGCCCCCCCCCCTCCCTCAGGGCCCATGACGTTATAAAAAATCCATGACCAAATACGCACGCATTCCCACCATTTTACTCACCCCACCTATATCCAAACTTAAAGCCCCGCAACACCTGAAACCCCTCCCCCACCCACTAACCAAAACACCTTTCCTAACCAGACCTGCCAACTTTTTAACGTCACAAAAATATCCGCACAAAATTGTCTCCATCTTCCACACGCTCACATTCCCCTCCCTCCCTTATCCTCCATTAATAGGAAAACCCCCAGAGGGAAAAAATCCCATGTAAAAATCTAAACATTACCTCCCGAACACCCTTTTTTACACGAAATTTGTTTTAGAGGGCGTCCAATTTCTTTCCCAGCATACATGGGGTATGCTCCTTCAACAGCAGCCCCACGACCTACCTTCCACCCTTCGAGGACCCGCAATTTAAACACCGGATCCCCAGTCATTAATAACCTCAACAGGGCCTCACCAACTTTAAATCCCTACCCCCCCCCACCACCGTTGCATATCGTTACTACTCCACAAGCCACCTCCCTCCCGCCCCCCCCTCTTTTAATAACTTCTTTTTAGGTACACGCTCATAAACCTTTTTTTTCCAGAGGTAAAAGTCCCAGCCTCCTCACGGGACCGGAAGTGTTAACACCCGCTTACTTACCCATTCCCAGCCCGATCCCCTAAAACCAAAAACCCCATGTTTAAACTTTCAACCTCACGCCTCACACGGGACATGACAACCACATGCCAATCTTGCTGTAAAATAGCACGTTCTCATATTACCCCCCCTCAAGAATTCCCTTTATTTTGGGGAGGGGCTCTTGATTAGGGAATTGGATCTGTGCCCCAGTTCCCCGAATTAAGCCTAATGCCTTCCACAATCCCCCCCCAGGCCTGTAAAATCCCCGGGTTTATGTTTCCCCCCCTTGATTATAAAAATAAAAAAATCACTTTACTCTTTAGCAGCTTAGTTGGGGCCCCCCTCAAACCACCAATTTTTTAATACTCCATCCACTTTTTCGCACCGAATTCACCTCTTCCACCCGTGTATTTCCTACAAAAATTACCCACATATCATTAGTTGACCCCCACCCCCCCCACCCCCCTCACCCATCCCCTTTAAAGGTACTATCCCTTATTTCAAAAACTAGTCTTTAAAAACATTAATTTTTCATACCGAAGTCTCCTCCAAACACACCACCATTACCCCCCCTAAGCAACCCCCTTTTACCTCCACCAAAACAGTCGTTCACCCCCAAACCCCCAGGCCCCCCCCCTCCCCCGGTCAGTACCCTCCCCACCTCCCGCAACACCCCTCCGAAGGGCCCTATAAAATGGTTCCTGTATACACCAAACAATATTTGTATAGGGGGGCACCTTTGGCGAGTCCCCATCGCCTTATTTTAAACTCCTAGCCTCCGTTAACCTGACCCTAAATCGACGCCCCATGATAAAATAATTTTGCCCAAAGAATTATTTCTTCCCCAAAACCTTCCCAACGCATAACCCTCCAAACACTTTCCCTTTCTAATATCATAAGCAGCCTTCCTCTAAGCCAATAAAAATAACAATTCCCCCCCTTTTTTAATCTAAATTATGAGTTGTAAAGATTTGGGGAAAATATTGTTATAATTAAATTGTATTATTGTTTGTTTAAATTTTTTGAAACAACTTATAATCTCCACACAAAGCGAAAGTCCCTATAATCCATTACTTTTTGCCCGCCCCCCTTTTTCGTACAACACCCAACGGCCGTCCGTCCCGCTCTTCCATACCCAGCCCCCTTTAATATCTTAAAACAGCCTTACTAAAAAAAACCTCAGAACCCCCCAATTCTTTACGTAGAAATCATTTGGCAGTCCGTCTATACCCGGCGTTTTTTCCCAAGCTCACTCCTGACAACGCCTCCCAAAATCTACACTCCGTAATGGGCCCACCTAATGCCACCCATCTTGACCAAACAAGCTAAACACTGCACATACTCTCCCATTTCCCCCAAGCCACTTCACGGAACCCACGTATGCGATATAAACTTAAACCAAGCGTCACAATCCACCATACCCTCTGTCGTTACAATGCTTGACCCGCTCTAAAACCCTTTCCCATCCCTACAGTACTTTAACCCCCATCATCTCCATCGTCACTCTCCTCTTTCCCTCGGGGCCTCTTAACACGCAACCACGGCCGATCCCCCATAGCATTTCCCCAATCCCCCAAAATTTCGCACCACAAAACGCCGTTTTGCAATACCCTAAATCCCCCCTTTTAAACCTCAAGTCCTGCCTGGATACTCTCCTCCCTTGCATAACAGTCACGCAGCTCCCCTTTCAAGATACTTTGAAACCCATACTTTAACCGTTATATTCCTCCCCGACAAATTAATATTCCTGATACTTTTTTTAGCCCCGAATCCCCCCAAATTTTTACCAGTTCATCATCCCCCGGCGCCCACCCCACCAACCGTTCCCCACAATTGCCAAAAGACTGACACACCTACCCGCAAAATTTTCACTTTTAAACCCAAAAACCGGCCCCCTTTTGGCAATCCCCCCATTCAGTCCCCATTACTCCTCGTGATCCAAAAAAACCGCGTCCACCACACCACCTGTCACTTTTACGTTCGGGGCACATACGCGATCCGTCTACCGCATATCCACTCTAAAACAAAATAGTTCTACAACCCCCCCCCTCCAACGTTCATTAACTCTACTCCATTTAAAAATTTTCCCCTTTCCCAAAATCACCGAACAATACCCTGCCCCTCTGGGTTTCCACATCCTTAGGCCTTATCACAAAATTCCAACACCCCCAATTTACAGCTACCCCCGGGCAAAGCACGCAAATAATATACGGGCACCCTTCACAAATTTATTCTTAATACACACATCTCTCTCGCGGACCATACACACTCACCAAACTCATCTGTACCCACCCCACCCCCCATTTTCCAATTTACCCTCCCCTCCCCACCCCCACAATGCCTCACTAGAAAAGGCTAGTTTTTCCCTTTCCAGGATGGCAACTCCTCCTTTCAACCTTATCGCATGCTCCACATCACATTTTACCCATTCACCTTCAACTCAAACCTGGTCTTAGTTGTTTCCTGCAGAACCCAAAAAAACAACACTATTATACCAAAATTCACTAAACCATACACACTTTCCTCTGATCTCAATCCCTTAAGTTTAATGTCATGCACTTGAACTTACAGAGTGGTTTTTTTCTTTACCCTGGACTGTCTTTTCCACCAAAAAAATGTTTTCGTGACACCTCGGGCCCCTCCCCCCCCTTTAAAACGCCTTAAAAACCCAAATCCTGCCCCTTAGGCCGCTGGGTCCTCTCTGCGTAACTTCCGCCCAGGACTTTTTGCCAGTGGCTACGGCGTGATCACGTCCTCGAGTCAGATAGCGCGCAAATGCGTTCCCCGGGTTCCCCCTCCCGCACATGTCGTCTGTTTCATTGTCCGGTGGGCCTCCACCTCCCGCGCTTGCATCAAAATATTTTTCACATTGCGCAGACCGTAGATCCTGTTCCCCCCGCCTGATCCACACAGACCCAAGAACTAGGGCTGGACTCCCAACCTTCCCCAAAATCTTGTCAGCCAATAACACATTTAAAGCCATGGCTAATGGTCTTCCACATCCTACACTTGCAGTCGGGGTGCCTCTTCAACACCTGAGCTGCGTTCAATAAGGGTGTCCCCCCCCCCCGTCACACCTGCTGACTCCATCTCCCCACCTCTCGACCTCCTCACCCATGACCCCCTTGTGTAGGCAGAGTCACATAACAAAACTTGCCCCACCCTTCTTACTGCTATATGTCGTTGCCTTGTTCCTGTTGCCACGCCCCCTTCCCCCAGAGCCACTAGGTGATCATTGACCCCCCCCAACCGACAGGTTCGGGGTTGCCCAGCTTTTTCACAAACACCCGGGTACAATTTTGGCAGCACTACGTACGACGGAATAGGGTAATGTAACTCATCTTCACAGAATACGTTCCTTCGGTTTTTCCCGCGTAGGCCCGTAGCCCACTTTCCCCAAAAGTGGGCCATAAGACTGGACCATATTTGCCCATCGCAAACGGATGTTTAGAATCATCCCCTCGAAGCACATTTTTTTAATCTTTCCCATGTGTAATGGCAGAAACGTCGTGAATCGCCGTCACGCGAGTTAACTGTCAAAGTAAAACCCCCTGGTATTGTCTACCCACCGCCTCATGCACACTTGCCAAAATTTAAAATTGACAAAAATCCTCGTCGGCCATTTAGCGCTACTCCCCTATATCTCCTCGTTAGCAAACCATATTATCCTGTGTTCGATCGCTATTGGGCCTCGGGCGTGCTGTGCAGTACTCCTGATTGAGTTTGGGTTTTGCACAGTGTTGATGTGACTTTGGGTCGTGAAACCTGTTTGCCGGGTCTCTAAATTTAAGCAAGATGCCCCCATCGAGCAACTTTACCAAAAGCTTAAGAAGAAAAGAGGTTGGGGGAAATGGAAATTTTGGGGCTGACCAAGGAAAAAAAAAAAGATTCGGGGAGTCCCCCCTGTTTTTTTTCCTAGGGCAAGAAGGGGAAAATGGCAGGGCGGGCAGAGGGAAAAAGTTGAAAATCAGAAGAAGAATGGAAAGGTAGAAACGATGAAGAAGAAAGAGACTGCCTGGAAAATGTTGGGGAAACACCAATACATTCTCAGTGCACCCCAAAGAATTAGTCACTACGGGGAAAGTCACGACGAAAACATTAGGGAAAGGGACGAAATTTTTGTTGTTTTGGGGGAAACCAAGTTAGTATATGGATAGGGCAAACGCTTGAAGGCGGAGTAGGAACAGAGAGTTTTTCTTTCCTGGGGGTGGGATGGGGAAAATTTTTCCGTCGGATGACATCAGAAGGTAATGGGAAAAACCATTATCTTCTCAGTGCTGGAGGCAACGTGTTTGGCAAAAACATAGGGGTGAGGACCTGATTTCAGGTAAGGGCACAAAAGAAATAAAAAGAAGTAAGGGTGGGAACCCTCTCATATTGGGGATTTTGCCCAAAGGGGGGATTGGAAATGAAAAGGTTGTCCAGGGGAATTGGGTCAATTGCTGGCTGGACAAATACTGTAAGGAAAATCGGGAACATTCGTTTACAAATGGGGCCTCTTTTTATGGCGGAAAAGACATTTTGCTAGGGAGGGGTTTTACTTACTAGGTGTGGGGGGGACACTGGGAAATGCAGTGGAGGGAGCAGTAGGGCTTTTTAAAATGGGAAAAGTTATGGATGGGGTTTTGGGAGGAAAACAGTGAAGTCCCCCGTGTAGTAAAATTTCAGTTTTAGGGGGAAATGTAATAAAAGAAGAGATAGATATTAAAAAACCAGGGCCTTGGGTATAAGGACAGTAAAGGGTTTTGTAAAAAATAAAATGAGCAGGAAGGGAAAGAAAAGGAAGTCCCTTTTAATTTATTAGCTAATGCCCAGTGCTAGGAATAAGATGGCGGTTGAGATTATTGCTAGTATAGGTAACATTGATGTATTTGCCTTAACTGAACGTGGTTTAATTCAAAAAGTCGGGGCATGCCTGCGAATGTCAAAATTTAGGGTTTTTAAAATTTTTCCCAAAAAGATAGAAGTATTGGGAGGGGGGGTGGGGGGGCATTGTATGTCCCAGATCGCTTGAAAATGTTGCATAAAAACGGGGGATTAAATCCGAAGTAACAAAACAGATCTGTTTGGATAGAATTTTCAGAGGGCATGAAAAACTGATTTTAGGGGTGTATACCGTCCCCCAAACTAAATAGGGACCAAGGGAAAATACTAGGGAAAGGAAAATTTTTTAAGGGCCCCAAGGCACGATAATTAAATTTTAGGAACTTTAACTTTAGTCATGTTGATTGGAATTTCTTTACTGGGAATTTTTGAATCATACGACTTCTTTGAAAATTTCAGGGTTGTTTTTTGAACATTTTTTGACAGAACCCACAAGGGGAAATAACCTGCTTGACTTTGTTATGGAAAACAATGAATCCCTTTTTAAAATTTTATAAATTCGAGGAAATGGGTGTGGACCACAAACATTGATTTATCATTGAATGGAATACGAAGTAGCGATAACTCGTAACAGTCCCCCAATTTTTTGCTTAGCAAAATTTCGATGGCTTTAAAAAACTTACACTTTTTACTGGGGGAACAAAGAGCTATCAATAGACAGTTTTCTGAAAACTATACATGCGCTCAAAGAGCTTTATCCCAATAAAAAATTAAAATCAAATAGAAATGACCCAAAATGGATAAAAAAGGCTCAAATATCTACTAGGGCAAAGAAAAAATTTTATAGGCAAACAAAAAAGGTGAGGGTCATCTTATGAATCATATATTGACATTAAGAGGGGCATTAAAAAGGGGTAAGAAAAACTAAAGGGACTAAAATTAAAGTTTTCAGGGATTCTAAAACTAACCCAAAAAGTTTTTTCCAGGCATAGAAAAAAAAGTTAAGTAAATAGGTCCCCTTAAAAATAATTATGGGGACCTTACTGACAAAGGAATGAAATTGGTTTTATTTTAAATAAAATTATTTTCCTCATTTTTACACAGGAAGACCTAACAAATTCCCGTAATTAATTTTTTCAGTGGGCTAGAAGAAGATAAATTATGTAACATCACAGTCATTAGTGAGATGGTTGTGAAGCAGATAGACAGACTGAAGCAAAATAAGTCGCCGGGTCCTGATGAGGTTTTTTCAAGGGTTCTTAAGGAATGCAAAATGGAACTCTGTGAACCATTAACTAGTATTTTTAATTTATCTCTTCAAACAGGTGTAGTGTCTGATTATGTGGAAGATGGCTAATGTAACTCCTATTTTAAAACAGGGGACAAGTCGTTACCGTCAAATTACCGCCCAATAAGCCTGACCTCAATTGTAGGCAAATTACTAGAGTCAATTATAGCTGAGATTATAAGAAGCCATCTCGATAAGCATAGCTTGATTAATGATACTCAGCATGGATTCACAAGAGGCCGGTCTTGTCTAACTAATTTATTAACTTTCTTCAGTAAAGCTTTGAGGCTGTTGACCACAATAAAGAATTTGATATTATTTACTTAGATTTTAGTAAGGCTTTTGATAGAGTTCCGCACCATAGACTGTTAAGAAATGGGCAGCTCATGGCATTGGGGGAAAAGTGCTCTCGTGGATCGAGTCATGGCTCACTGACAGGAAGCAGAGAGTGTCCATAAATGGGGTTAAATCCAGTGGGGATCTGTAACAAGTGGCGTTCCACAGGGATCAGTCTTGGGCCCGTTGTTGTTTATAATATATATCAATGATCTTGATGAGGAATTACTAGTGATATGAGCAAATTCGCCGATGACACAAAGATAGGTAGGATAATTGATTCAAGCGTAAGATGTTATGGAACTTCAGGAGGATTTAAACAAACTCTATTCTTGGTCAGAAAAGTGGCAGATGCAGTTCAATGTAGATAAATGCAAGGTTCTGAAGCTTGGGAGTGCCCATAACCCTAGTACTTATAAGTTAAATGATGTAGAACTTAGCCATTACAGATTGCGAAAAGGACTTGGGGTTATGGTGAGCAGCAACCTTAAACCAAGACAGCAATGCCTAAGCGTACGTAATAAGGCAAATAGATTACTGGGAATTTATATCAAGAAGTGTAAGCAACAGAAGTCCAGAGGTCATACTGCAGCTTTATACATCATTAGTAAGGCCTCACCTAGATTATGCAGCTCAGTTCTGGTCTCCGTATTACAAATGGACATAAATTCGTTAGAAAACATTCAGCGTAGGATGACTAAATTAATACATAGCATTAGAAATCTTCCTTATGAAGAAAGATTGAAAACTCTTAAGTTACATTCACTTGTTAGACGAAGAATGAGGGGAGACCTGATCGAAGTGTATAAGTGGAAGATATGTATTAATAAAGGGGATATTAATAAGGTCTTGAGGATGTCTCTCCAATAGAGAACCCGCAGTAATGGATTTAAATTAGATAAGTTTAGATTTAGAAAGGACATAGGAAAGTATTGGTTTGGAAATAGGGTAGTTGATGAGTGGAACAGTCTACCTAGTTGGGTTATTGAGGCTGGGACTTTGGGTAGTTTCAAATCTAGGTTGGATAAGTACATGAGTGGGAGGGGTTGGATTTGAGTGGGACTTTCACATCAGAGCTTATTTCTTGGGTGGCATTGAAAATTGGGTTGGGCAAATGTTTTGTTAGTGGGATGAATTGTAAAGGACCTGCCTAGCATGGGCCAGCAGGCCTCCTGCAGTGTTCCTCCTTTCTTATGTTCTTATGTTCGTATGACTGCAGGTAGTAGCAGGTCCATAGAAGTTCCTGTCACAGCCCCACGGATAAGCTCAACACAGACTGTGTTTATGCGTCTCCGGCTTGCCTGCGCCATGCTGTGAAAATATAACTGCCACTAATCAACGCCAGGGGCAGCAGCAGCGCACGTCCTCACTACTCAACCTTTGAGTGATGAAATGAGGTAGCTCGCCTGAAAACAGCAGAGGGGTGCAGAGCACAACCGCACTCTACCGTGGTCAGGCAGCGAATGAACACAAGAGTTAGTAGATTTGAGGTTATATGCAACAAACGATGGCAATTTAGGGGGCTGGGATTTTTCAGGGACTCTGCACTGTTATAGACACACAGCATCAATGAGTTAGGTGGTTACTTTATGATGAAGGTCAGGAAATCTTTTTCTAAGTGATGCAATATTGCAGCTTAATACAGAAAGTTTTGATCCATTATAGAAGTCCTGGGATCTTGCTTAGTTTCTCAGCATAATGAAAAAATTGTTCATATAAATAGCAGACCTTATCAATGTCAACAGTGTTACCCTGGTCCATGAGTTTTTAAGTGCACTTCCAGTTGTAAGGCCTCGTGGGAGTCTTTGTTTACACAGCACGACGCTGTTCATGTGTGAATGTATGATAGGTGGCTCCTCCACTAGCATTACATGCATCACTATAACTGTCATCACCAACACCACTACCAATATTGTGTTCATTACATTTATCAACAATATTGTATTCAACATTAATGTCAATGTGGTTAACCTCATCACATTCGGCACCACTACTTATATTACACTCATCACTATTACTAAAATCTGGAACACCCTACCTGAAAACTCTAGAACTGCAGACACATTCATCACTTTCAAAACTACAGTTAGAAAACATCTTATCTCCCTGATCCACCCCGACAACTAACTACATGATAACCACCTGGTGGTTCACAATTACACTCACTCACCCACTGACTATAAACCCAGAAATACTAATCTTAATCTTAAAATAATAAATCCTAACTAGTCATAAGTTTGCCTATGATACTCCAATATAGACACTTTGTATTGTGCCAATATAAAAGCATTCACATTGCTAAACTCACAAATTATGATGTAGTCACTTAGCCTTAATACCATAATCTGTAAGGATTTAATGTTAAGAATTAATCTAAGTCTGCTCGAAATGCCTAGCCATGCTAGGTGTCCTAGTGGCCCCCTCTGTAATTAGTATTTTATAACATGTAAACCACACAATACCCAAAACCTGTAAACCCCATATTGTAACCCTTATAGAGAATAAACTTGAATTGAATTGAATTGAATTGAATCATAGACACCACTGCCCTCAGCATGATGTTCACTATAGTTATCAACGCAACTATTGGATTCGTCATTACCGTAATTTAGGACACCACCACTGCTACCGCAACCTTGTTCAACAGCCTTACACTCGCTTTCAGAATTTGTGACAATCTTGTTATTGGTACACTCTACACATCTTTCCTTGTGCTGCTTAAGTTGTTTCAGGAGAAATTGTTGTGTTTCCAGTACCCTTATGCGCGACTTCAGGTTGTATACCACAGGAGCAAGACTTGAAACATCTGGAGACGTGAAGTCCCGGTCAGCTGATCTAGGTGGCTGACTGTCAGCTGATACAGCTAGGCTGGTATTAACAGCCGACGTGATGGAGCTCTGTTGACGTGCTCTCCAGGTGAGGTGCTCAACCCCATTGTCTGAGGGCAGGCATGAGCCATTATTCAGACTCGAGGTATCTGGAAGGCCTAAGGCGTCGTCATGGAGAATACAGGGTGAGGTGCGGTTGGCTGCTATGTGGGCAGCCCTCACACTGCAGTCAGCATGACTCCTGAGGTCTTACAATCGATACATTAAGACACATGTGCAACATCTGGGTATCTTTTTTGCAGACGTTTCGCCATCTAGTGGCTTTATCAATACAAATTCCAGGACATAATTTGAAGACAGTAGAACTATATACAGAAGATGAGGTAATCAGTCCTTTTGCCCTTTGGAGTTTTGGGGCGAAAAGCAG
>NW_026476245.1:0-10013 GCF_026875155.1 Cherax quadricarinatus
GGGGGTAGGATAACTTCCTCCCTCCCCCTTCCTCCCCGTTTTCCATAACCCAAACAAGGGGGTCTTCAGTGAGAGGTAAAGAAATGTTAATGGTCATTTATCCATTTCATTAGTCTTTATATTTATTTTCATTGTTTTCTGTATGTTAAAACTATAGTTATTCCTCTATTAAATGTATTTTTTGCTAATTCTTTTGGGTGTTGGAATGGTTTAAAATGGATTTTCTTTTATTTCTAATGGGAAATATTGCGTCAGTTTTCGTGGATTTGGTTTTCTCAGACTTTCTGGAACAAATTAGTGATGAAAACCGGGGTTTCCACATTTATACTTAATAAAAGTCTCTAAAAGATGAAATTTTTGCTTGTGTTGGTAAAAAGAAACATACTGCAAAAGGAGACCTTTATCAGAAAAAAGTTCCACTACATGAGGCAAATGATAAACCTTCGATATAATGAATTACTGATAGGGAAATTTTCTGAGTCCCCATTAAATCAAAATTGTAATAAAAAAAAAGCTTAAGTACTCCAACAGTAGTGTACACACAATTAACAGTGTTTTCTTTTTTTAATACAGCAGTCGTTTCCCACCGAGGCAGGGTGACCCGAAAAAGAAGCAGCACTTTCATCATCACTCCATCACTGTCTTGCCAGAAGTGCGCCGATATTTCAGTTCAAAACTGCAACATATCCCCACCTCTCCTTCAGAGTGCAGATTACTACAACAAACACTAAAAGTTAAGGAGTTTAACATACAGTTTACCCACCGGGCTTCTCCCCATTTTTTTAAGTCAAGTCATATATATAGAGGACATGCTGTACACCTTTTTGCTGTATGTCCCTCTTTTACAACCTGTCAGTAAAAAGTGATAAAAAACTATATGTCAACTGTTGTTTTGCTGTGTGTATTCTTTGAGTGTTATTGAAAGAGCAACTGAAGAATTAGGTAAGGCATTCTGCAGGCTCTTCTGGATATAATCTATATATAAATATAGTATAATATATACGTACACGTATATCTATAACAAAAATAAAGCAGATTACAACTTACTGATACAAAGGATCACAGGCATAAGTGAAGATTGCCTTAATATGTATACATATGTCAAAAAATAGGTGAGACTAAAATGGGCGAGACAGGAAAAAGCATGTAAGAAAATTGCAGGACAAAAAGATAATATTAATATTGACTTAAAAGAGAATGGAAAGGTGCAGAAAATAAAGCAAGCCATTTATGTGGTAATGCAGTGTGGGTGCAGGGAATATTTTCATGGGGAAGCACTAAACCTGTAAGGATCATACAACACCTGGAAAAGGGAGGTAATCGGGTTTAATCAAGGGAAGGGTACTCCAATTCTATGGATCAACAGCCCTTCAGCAGCATCAAGGTGGTTCCCTTTGAAAGGGTGCAAAAGGGCATGAGAAAGGGGTACTTCTCTCCTACTCATCCAGAAGTGTAAGAGGTCAACAGACAATCATCTATGTCAGCATTCTTCAAACTTCTTTCCTGCAACTCAGTACAATATCACCCTCATGACCCTACCCAGTGTTTAGTCTAAAAAAAAAAAAAAAATTCTGATAGGAATCTAAAACAAAATAACACACAAGCTAATTTAAAGTTTTTGACTCATTGGGAAATAAAGTCATATTGTATTAGTTTAAGTAGATTTCATTCGATTCATTTTACAAGTACAAGAAGTAATACTGACAAATTCAGCGTAAAACTGACTTGTACATCGTGACTGGACGTGCATGTTGCTTGCAACTCAATGAAAATCATCTCAAGACCCGGAACCCTATTTAACCCTTAAACGGGTCCAAACAGATCGACTTTAAAATTCGTAGTGCTACAAAAGTAGATCTACTTTTTTTTACATATTTTCAAATATAACAAAAAAAAAATGTAGCAAAAGTTTTTTTACACGTTTTCACATGGTAAAACGAAAAAAAAGATCTACATTTTTTACATACTTTCAGATGTTGAAAAAACATATTGTTTGGACAAATTTTAAGGGTTAAGGTGGTCCTAATTTATTATGACCAGTCTCCCCCCGGTCATTTTCCATTATGTTTACACGAGGCCTTCCCCGATGTCTCTCTGCATTAACTTTTCCTTCCAGAATGCTAACTACACTCCCATTAGTCTCTTTATACTCTACTTCCCTCTTAGAAATTATCCATGAACTCTATAGTCATTATGCACTCTACATATCCAAGTTTCCAAAACCCCCTACCATTAAGTTTATTTAGGCACAAGTACACATAAGTACAGTTACTAAATAAGTGTAAATTACCTCCCATACTCATATTACTTTTTCAGTCTTTATCTATGACACAACTGTTTTTTTTTAAATTAAACACTGAAATTCCATAGCTAAAGGGTCGGGAAAAATGCATTCTTATCAAAATTTTCTTTAATAACCTTTCCAGAGTTAAATCTTCTCCATAATTTTTTCTCTTACCCCTGCCCTTTGTGATCATATTTTCCCCCATTATTTTTCCCTTTTTTAAAACACAAATTACATTTTCTAAAAAGTAAAATATAAAAAAACTAAAACTTCGTTCCATATTTTTTAAAAAGATGTCTTCTTGTTTTACCAATATTTCTATAGAATACACTTGCTTAAAGCAAAAAATAAGAAAAATATCATTATCAAACCCCCTTTTCATTGCAAGCAGCCTCCCCTTTACCTTTTTTGAAGGGCTTTGCCTAAACCCTCGTGATCCATTCAACATAAATTTCCCAAACACTGAAACGACATTAAAATTTATTTTTTTACTCACACCATAAAAAATTTTACATTGGACCCCCGCAAACGATCACCTCCAAATTGCGACCAATTATGTAAGTGTTTTATGTAAGTGCGTTTGTACTTTTAATGGGGGGGGGGTCTGAAATGGACAAATCTACTTAACAATATTCCTTTAGGAACAAATTGGGTCTTTACGGGCACCTAAAAATCTTCTGAAGTGAAAAAATATCTTTAACCCGGGGGGTTCCACTGTATTCGGCATATAAAGGGCACAAAGACATAAAATGATCAAATCATTAACCCATATTCAAGCGCTAAATTCCCCTTAAACCTCTGCCCTAAAGCATAAAAGGTGCAAGATGATTTTTTTTTTTTTAGGCTTTTGGGGGGAAAAAAGGTCCCCCTTATGTGAAAGAATTCTTTTCTTCAAAACTTTTACTTTCACAAATGTGTTATTTTCAGAATAACTGTCCTTTCTGCACCTAAAATCTGCCCAGTTCTTCAGTAGGTTTTTATAATGCTGATTTGTATTTCACAAACAACCCACAATTTAAGAGAGGAGTGTTTGGTCACCCTGGAGTTGTGGAGTTACAGAATGATAATAGCCTAGGTCAGCCCAAAACATCATCTAAAACTCTCCTTTTATATTGTGGGATTGTGAACTGTTCCAGCTACAGTAGTGACTGTGAATTGTTCCAGCCACAGTATTGACTAAATTGTTCCAGCCACAGTACTGACTGAACTGTTCCAGCCAGAGTATTG
This sequence comes from Cherax quadricarinatus, assembly GCF_026875155.1. NCBI lineage: Eukaryota > Metazoa > Arthropoda > Malacostraca > Decapoda > Parastacidae > Cherax > Cherax quadricarinatus. The sequence continues at coordinate 3,512 of NW_026476245.1, forward strand.
ACGAACTGTTCCAGCCAGAGTATTGACTGTGAATAGTTCCTGCCACAGTATTGACTGAATTGTTCCAGCCACAGTATTGACTGAATTGTTCCAACTACGGTATTGACTGAATTGTTCCAGCCACAGTACTGACTTCCATTCCTGAGCAGTGTCTAATTTAAAACTTTCACTGGCTCACAATACACACATGACGAGTTTAACAAACTTGCTCACAATATGTCTTTTTTTAAAATAAATGACATCAAACTGTTGTTTTTAGTGTGAACACAAATTTACAGCTTCATGAGCTTCATTACTTGAAATCTGCTTTCCTACTCAAGGATAACAACAGTAATATCAGGCATTTTTATAGTTAATAATATCTGGGAACTTTATATTACTTAAATAAGCACAGAAAACGTGTGTGTTTTGAAGAATAAAGATGTTTTCTTGTATCAGGGTCCCAGTTGGAATACTGTACACCTACACCTAGTTTCCACCCCCATCCTCTCCTACCTACACTGTATGATCTGGCAGGTCTTGTTGTGTTGAGAACCTTGACACAAAAAGTATCTTCATGGTTCTGAAAGACAATGATGGAGTAGGTGATGATGAAAGTGTTTCTTCTTTTCAGGTCACCCTGCCTTGGTGGTTAACGGGAAAACATGTCCCAAAAAAAAAAAAAAATCAACAGAATTTAAATAACTAAATTACAATATTATTGTTGCAATGCGCAGGTGAGGGTGGCATGCCTGACCAACCCCCAGTTATTAACTAATAACATCACAACCAAAGGTGGTGGATTACCCTGGCTTCCATGTGTCTCTTGACATAGAATGGCTGCTCTCACCTTTCAAAAGGCAATTTTTTTGCTGAGGCCATGGGAGCCTAGTTGGAATTATTCCAACGTTTGGTCCAGCTGAGACCATAGGAAATCTTGCTCGGTTCATATCATACCACCAGTAGGGTCCGGCTGGACTCAATAGGGAATGGGGCTCAGTTGGATTTGTATTTCTGCCAATGTCCAGCTGGTCGGGTCAGAGAACAGGGGCCTAGTTGGAATTGTCCCTCAGTGATGTCAGGTTGAACCCAGAGGGAACAAAGGCCCAGTTGAAATGCTACCACCAGCAGTTCAGCTGGACCCATAGGCCCCATCTAGACCCATAGGTCCATCTAGACCCATAGGGAAAGGGCCCAGTTGAAATCATACCATTAGCATAGTCTGACAGGACCTAGTTAAAAAATTACCCAAGTGTGGTCTAGCTGGGCCAATTAGGGGACGAGGGCTCAGCTGGAATCATCCCACCAGAGTGGTTCAAGGGACCCATGCCCAGTCGAAATTGTACTAGAAGTGAGGTTCAGCTAAAACCCATAGGGAATGAAGCCCCAAATTTGGGAAATTGACCCCCAGCATGGTCCCAATAGACCCATAAAAAACAAGGATTCACGCTGAACATACCATAGAAAAATGGAACCAGCAAAAGCATAAGTGTCCACTAGTTGCATTATAAACTGCCAGTTCCAGAAGTGACATGAGCAGGTGAGGCTCTAAACATGGGCCCAGAGGTATGACTGAGCACATGCTAAGAGAGGAATGCAAAATGAGACAAGGGTAAGGCAGGGTCTGCAGAATTAACCAGAGCCAGAAAATTGCAGCAGTTGGAAAGCCTCTTAACAATATCTCTGGCAACTAAGGCAGAAGCTATCTCCAAAGCTGCCCTGGTCCAATGCAGATAAGGAATTGGTAGAAAATAAGTACAATGTAAGCAGGGGGAAAGGTACTGGCATCAAAATTTGAATAATACTGTAACAGGAAGTGGTCACACACATGAGCTCCACCTGTTGGCTAAGCACTGTCTTCTTTGTAAAACTGACAGGAAATAACTGTTGAAAAAAAAAAAAGAGCACTTTTCCTGATCATGTCAGTAAGCCCATCCTGACAGTTTTAAATGAGCCTATTTTATCTCCGAACTTTTTATACTAAAAACTGTTTACTGTATCAACAACACCATTATAGTACAGGAATGATAGGAAAGCAGAGTGGTGAAAATAGGCATGATATATATTCCAACTTAGGCCTCCGTGGTCCCGTAGCAGCAATCCATTAGCCATGGGAAAATGGTGAAGCATTTATCAATTTCGCATGCTGTTATGGGTTAAAAAAAATAAAAATCATACAAAAACATTTTTTACTAGGGATACACAATCATGCATGGTGAAAAACTAGGCATGCAAGCATGAAGCAAAGCAATCATCAATAAGTGAGAATTATGAAAATAAAAAAAATCCTAAAAGCTGCAGAAAAATAATTAAATATTTATATCAAGAAATCTCTTTTTCAAGATTTGAAATATTAAATAAATATTGTTTTTATTGCTCACTTTTATATTTCAGAGTGGTTTGATATTTTAGCTGCAATAAAAATTTAATAATAATAATAATAATAATAATAATAATTTGTAAATTTTTGTCATTCTTAATCTCCTGTTTTAAAAGAAATTCACAAATGGTAACACAACAAGCCATAAAATACAACAACAACAATGAAGAAGAAACACTTTAAATTTTAGTACAGTACTCACCTATATAATAGGTAAGTAGTATGTACTAAAGTTTACATTCAAGAGTGACAGTACCATCATCAGGATCATATACTCTACAAAACAGATGCTTTTAAACGAACTCCAAAGCATGAAGGATTCCTGATTCTAACACACATGCTTCACTAAACTTCTTTAATACAGTATACTCCAGTACTTAACCTCTCACATGTGAATAATCAAAAGGAGAGATACTCTGACACAATACAATATTACATTTGGTAACCCATGGTACTTGTACTGTATGGTAGTACAGGCATACCTCGTTAATGCAGCACTTCGCTTAGAGCGCTTCACTAATACGGTGCTTTTCAATTCGAGTTTATTATTTTGGGGTGGTGATGCTCACCAACAGTGACCAGCCGCCATTTTTTTTTTTAATTTTTACTTTAGCATCCTTTTTTTTTTTAGGACTAGCACTAATTTTTGCACTTAAAAAATTTGAAGTGAAAAACATGCACTTTTATCTACACTGGCAAGTGAATAATAGGCTGCAATTTATGGCAGTGGTCGGGAACGTAACTCACCATTTAGCCAGTATGCCTGTATATTTTATTTTTAAAATATTGGCTGACCCCCAAGGTAGGGTGAGAAAAAAATGGGAGAAAGGGGGGAACACATTCCGCATCATCCATTTTAAATTGTTTTCCCAGAACTGCGTTGACATGCGAGTTTGCGTGATTGATGGGCTGGCTGACTGACTGACTGTGACTGACTGACTGTGACTGATGGACTGTGACTGACTGACTGTGACTGACTGAGACTGTGGGCTGACTGACTGTGACTGAATGTGACTGACTGACTGTGACTGACTGACTGGGCTGTGACTGACTGACTGACTGACTGACTGATGACTGACTGGACGGACGGACTACTACCACCTCTTCCTGCCTATATATAGCCGTCCTGCTCCACCTCTGTTAGTGTGACTTTGTCAATGGTCCCAAGTCGGACCGAAAAGTCGTCGTAAGCTTCTCTCTTTTATGTGCGGGTTATTTGTGTATTGTTCCAGTCACGGTATTGTGCCTTTTTGTTATTTATTTATTTATTTACTGACCTACTGACTTTCTGACCTGACTGATTTACTGACCTGACTGACCTGACTGACTTACTGACCCGACTGGGCTGACTGACTATGACTGACTGACTATGACTGACTGACTATGACTGACTGACTGTGACTGGGCTGTCTGACACCTGACCTGACTGGCTTACTTACCTGACTTACTGACCTGACTGACTTACTGACCTGACTGACTTACTGACCTGACTGACTTACTAACCTGACTGACTTACTGACCTGACTGACTTACTGACTGACTTGACTGACTTACTGATTTGACTGATTTATGCACACTCCAGTACAACCATCAACTTCAGTACAGACCCTCTACCATCCATTTCAGCCCAGTAGGGCCACAGCATAACCTCCACAATCATCCCAAACACCACCACCCACCCCAAATTTTAAAGGGAAGAAATACTATTATTTATGTTGCATTTTTTAATCTTAAGCATAAAAACAACATAATACATCACGACAATAAACTACAATTACTATTCACTTTTATTTCTACAAGATCTGGTCTAAAAAAAGTTATTTCGCTTTTTTTGGGGGCTCCCAGGAACGTAACCCTATTTTTCCCATAAGTTCTTCAGCTTGGTTTTTTAATGGTTTAACTACCCCCGGCATTTTCAGGAAATAACTAGCGTGTTAAATGATGGTTTACTGTATGTATGTATGTAGTAGTATGTATGTATATGTGTGTGTGTATATATACATGTATGTATGTGTGGTGTGTGAGTGTGGTGAAAGTGTTGAATGATGATGAAAGTATTTTCTTTTTGGGGATTTTCTTTCTTTTTTGGGTCACCCTGCTCGGTGGGGAGACGGCCGACTTGTTGAAAAAAAAAAATATATATATATATTATATATAATTTTATTTTTTATTATCACACTGGCCGATTCCCACCAAGGCAGGGGGCCCGAAAAAGAAAAACTTTCACCATCATTCACTCCATCACTGTCTTGCCAGAAGGGTGCTTTACACTACAGTTTTTAAACTGCAACATTAACACCCCTCCTATATATATAATATATATATATATTTTATATATATATATATATTATATATATATATATATATTTATGTATGTATGTATATTATGTATGTTTTATGCATGTATATGTATGTATGTATGTATGTATGTATGTATGTATGTATGTATGTATGTATGTATGTATGTATGTATGTATGTATGTAAAGTATGTATGTATGTACGTACGTATGTATACAGTGGTACCTCGTTTCTAACTTATTTCATTCCAGAATGCTGTTCGAGTGCCAATACCGAACGAATTTCTTCCCATAAGGAATAATGTAAATTAGATTAGTCCGTTTCAGACCCCTAAAAATACACTTAAAGCACTTACATAAATGGTAGAGTTGGGAAACAGTTCGAAACTCGGGGTTACCACTGTATACCATATACGTATATATGTTATATATCACAACTATCATATATATAGATACATGGAAGATGTCCTCCTCTAGGTGAAGGTGCAGGGACAGGACCCATAGCCTTGGATAAGTAAGTGAAATGGCTTCAAGGAAAAATACCAGTTTCTTCTTGAAGCTGATTGAACTTTCTCCATTTTTACTCACTATTTATCATGGAGAGATCAGGACCCCATTCCTACCCTGCCTACTATGCCTCTTTGAGCATCATCCCTGACTTCTGGTCTCTTGGGGCTTATCATATCCCCCATTGAAGCTGTTGTTCAGTCTGCCTCCACCTAATGCCTCATTCAAATCATTCCACTTTTTAACCTCCCTGATAAAATCATCAGGTTCAGTTCCCTCAACCTCTCTTACAGTTTTGTTCCCCTTGGTTCTGGTAAAAGTCAGGTTGCAAGCCTTTGTGTAGCAGAATAGCCACTGGTTGTGTGGAAAAACAGGATTCAAAGCTTTTGAAGCTGTATCATGTGTTAGAGCAAGCTAAGCACATTCTGGAAAGTACTCATACCCACAGTATTATAGAAAATTCTTTTCCATGTTGAAAATAGACATGCTTGTGTACTATCAAGAGTTTTTAGAATAGCTTTACAGTACAGTATGCGCTTTATTTTTTTTTAGTAAATTTTTTCAGAGGATGGTTACTCTATTACTAATACTAATATAGTATCAGTAGATGAGATGAAGGTTTACAGTCTCAAAATTTTTTTTTCGTTTATTTGATGCTTTTTGTGATCCAAGAATTGAGTTAAGCAAGTATTTTAAAGGTTATTCTTTTAATTTCATTATTTTTTTTTTTTTTAAAAATATGGCACAGAAGATGGATAGGGTGCAATTAAGGAGGATGGGCAGAATAAGATGCCTAGAAGCAGCAGTGATTACACCCGACACAAAACATAACTGAGCAGAATTAAGGGGCACTCAGCATCACACCATTACTCGCACGACTCACCCCTCGCACGACTCACTCTCGCACGACTCGCCCTCGCACGACTCGCCCTCGCACGACTCGCCCTCTGCACGACTTGCCCTCGCACGACTTGCCCTCGCACAACTCGCCCTCGCACGACTCTCTCGCATGACTCACTCTCACATGACTCATTCTAGCACAACTCATTCTAGCACAAATCATTCTAGCACAACTCTTCTAGCACAACTCATTCTAGCACAACTCATTCTCGTGCAACTCATTCTCACTCAAATCTTCTTGCACAACTCATTCGCATGCAAACTCCTTCTCATGCAACTCGTTCTTGCACAACTTTATTTTTGCACAAACTCATTCCTGAAAACATGGACAGACCTCTGACCTAATGATAACGAGCATCCCTTCCTAACTATCACTCCCACATCTTGCAACAACTCTGCTTTCCTTGATAGGCATATAAGTTTGTGTATTTTTTATTT
>NW_026476246.1:0-11784 GCF_026875155.1 Cherax quadricarinatus
ACCGGGGGGGCCCCTGCGACATCCACCACAGGTCCGGCACACGCTTCCTTGTCACAGGTCGCCGCATTAACATACTCCCACATAGGCGGCATGTACGTCGTTGTCCTGGGTACATGACCATTACCTGCGTCCTGAATCTTGTAGATACACATATGACGGTATTGGGTGCCTCAACGTCATTTTGAGGTTGAAAGAACCCTCTGGATAACCCACATAGGCACCTGCCGCCCACGTACCATGTTGAGCATAATGCACCGTCCCATATGTCTCAAAACTTTCCTTATATCCGCCTCGTCCGCCTCAAAGGGAACGTTGCGTAACTTGATCAACGTATAATGCCGTGAAACATCTATCAATTTTACACTGAAAAGCTGGTGTGACGCTAAGACTTACGTCCTGAAACCTGGTGACTAACGATTCATAAACCGTAGCTGATAGCAGTTTGACGAATATTTTTTGGGCTTCCGTTTAATGCTACACCATACAAGTCACTATCTTGTACGCCATATGTCTCCCGGATGATCTTTGGCAATAAGACTTGCGCAGAACTAGGCGTTATCGTTCCTTGAAGTAGCTCAATGCCTACAGTATTTATCCTGCGTCTCACCGCCATCTTGACACTCACAGTGCACCTATGTTGTTAACAGAGGCGTGACAGCACCACTTCACACCACTGCAGCCAGGTAACTGACAAGGGAGCTCGCCTGCAAACAGCAGAGGGGTGCAGAGCACAACCGCACTCTACCGTGGTCAGGCAGCGAATGCCTCGGAGGCATTTAGGGCAGATGTAATTCCTTGGATCAAGAGCCTCTCACCATCATCAAGCAATCTCCAATGTGGGTAGAATACTAATCATTCGTTTTTTCTCTCTCACCTTATCAACCAGAATATATAGGTGACAGACGCTTGCTGGTTGGTTACTTGCTGCATAGGTTTAAAACCTATCGACTATACAATGATTATTAAGACAATGTCACCTTTACACTGCAAGTCAATTTTCCTTTAAATACCAAAGAGAGTATTTAAGTTTAATTTTGGGGTACACTGACTACACATCTAAAAGGTTTATATAGGAAGATACACACACACCTTAGTGTGTGTGTATGCTTGTTAAAGTAGAGCAGAAGCTTGATGACCCTCGTTCACTAATGCAGGGTGAGACCCCTAAAAAACTTAAAGCTCAGAAAAGTTCTGTCTTCTGAACACCGAAGCTTCTCATCAACCACTTTACCAACCAGATACCTCGACCATTTTCTTTACAATTATTGATAAAAATATTAATACCGCAAAAACCTACTGACATCCTGTATTTACGCCGAGTAACTAGATTATAACACGCAAGTTGGTACATGACAGACGAGTTTGTGGATTACTGGAGAGTAGTTTATTCCATGCACAGTTGGGGAAACAAGCTCTTCATCTCTTTCCTGGGCAGAAATAATTGATAAAAGGCAACTCAGACATATAAACAGAAGAAAACTATTTTTCACGAATTAGTTAACGCAGTTTATAACGATGAATGCGAGTGGTTGACAAAATTAATTGCTGGTAATTTCTGTGAATCTATATAATTGTAGATTTATGAATGTAGGGCATGAATTAATCACCGTTCGGATATTTTTATCAAGTATTATAAAAGCATAAGAAATATTTTTTAAAAAATGAGCGAATATAATGAAAGGGAAGTGTTTTTGATAACAGGACCGTGAATGTCACACATCAGTCATATGTATTTATGTGAAGCTCGGTCTACATAATATCTTGCAGAATTTATTAATTTTATAATATATAAGTTAATTTTGTACTCCACAAACCCAAAGGTTGTTTTAAAATAAAGAAAGTTGTATTATTTTTTTTTTTGCTAAAATTTCAACACGTAAATAATAGATTCCCCTTTTATTCCCCTTTTTTGTATTGAACAGCGACCCCTACGTTGTATGCAGTTTTATAAAAAAGTTATTTTTTTTTTTAACTTTTTGTGTCGGCCCCGCTTCTGGCAAACAGTGATGGAGTGAGTGATGATGGAAGTGTTCCCCTTTTTTTTTCAGTCACCCTGCCGGGGGGGGAAAAAGGGCCCGAGCGTTATATATATATATGTCGTGCAAAATAGGCGAATTTTGCCATCTTGGCTTAAATAGCAACGCTCTTTCTTGCCATATAGGACAAGTAAAATTTTGTGTATCCCAAAATTTTTCGCCAAAATCCATTTCCTGAAACCCAAACAAAAAAAATATATTTGTTGGGTTTTTTTAAAGTATAAATTATTGTAAACGTATTTTAAATAGATTTATTTGTTATCTAAAAAAATTGTCTTGTTTTAAAAAAAGGTTAGGTAAATTTTATAAGATTCTTTTGGGGGGGGGGGCAAAAATTTAAAAATTTTTTTTCATTTAACCCTTAAAGAAAAAAAAATTTTCTTTTAAAAGTATAAGAGAAAATTTCAGAAAGGACTTTTAATTTTAAATTTTTTTTACTAAAGGACCAGTTTTTTCAAAATTCGGCACGACATATATTTAAAATAATTTAAATATATTTAATATATATATATATATATATATATATATATATATATATATATATATTATGGGTTAATATATTATTTTTTTATTTTTTTTAAAACACGGCCGATTCCCCCCAAGGCAGGGTTGGGGGCCCCAAAAAAAAAAAATTTCAACATCTTCCCTCCAACCCCTGCTTGCCAGAAGGGGCTTTTTCACTACAGTTTTTAAATTTTTTAACATGAACACCACCCCCTTCAGAGGGCAGGCACGTATTCCCAACTCCAGGACTCAAGTCGGCCCCGCCGGTTTTCCCGAACCCTTCATAAATGTTAATTTTCTCACACTCCAACAGCACGCAAGTATTAAAAAAAGTTTTTTCCATTCACTCTTTTTCAAAAACGCCAAAGCAATTTCCCGCTGGGAAAATCCAAGCCCCCCGCAACCAAAAAACCCCCTTTAAACCCCCCCCTTTCAACCTTTTCCCAGGCCCACCCCTACCCCCCTTCCCCTTCCCCCTACAGACTGATACAATCTTGAAGTCTTCCCGTATCGCTCCTTTTTCTCTGCATGTCCGAACCCCTCAACAACCTTTCCTCAGCCCTCGGGGCAAAAGTTTTTGGGAACCCGCACCTCCTCCAAAATTCCAAAATTTCGAATTCTCTGCATTATAGTCACACCCACATTTCCCCGGGCATGACACTTTCCCCTGCCTCCAGCCTTTTCCTCGCTGTAAAATTCATCACCATGTTTTACACCCATATAAGAGGATTGGTAAAAACTATAACCTTTATACATTCCACTCTTTGTCTCCAAGGACAAAGTTCTTTGTCTCCACAGACTCCTAAGTGCACTGCTCACCCTTTTCCCCTCATCAATTCTATGATTCACCTCATCCTTCGTAGATCCATCCGCTGACACGTCCACTCCCAAATATCTGAATACATTCACCTCCTCCATACTCTCTCCCTCCAATCTGATATCCAATCTTTCATCACCCAATCTTTTTGTTATCCTCATAACATTACTCATTCCTGTATTCACTATTAATTTTCTTCTTTTACATACCTTACCAAATTCATCCACCAACCTCTGCAACTTCTCTTCAGAATCTCCCAAGAGCACAGTGTCATCAGCAAAGAGCAACTGTGACAACCCCCCTTTTATATGTGATTTCTTTATCTTTCAACTCCACGCCTCTTGCCACGACCCTCGCATTTACTTCTCTTACAACCCCATCCTTAAATAAAATTAAAAAAACCACGGTGACATCACACCCCTTGTCTAAAGGCCTACTTTTACTGGGAAATAATTTCCCTCTTTCCAAACATACTCTAACTTGAGCCTCACTATCCTCGTAAAAACTCTTCACTGCTTTCAGTAACTACCTCCTACACCATACACCTGCAACATCTGCCACATTGCCCCCCTATCCACCCGTCAAAATGCCTTTTCCAAATCATAAATGCCACAAAGACCTTTTTAAAGCCATATCTAAATACTGTTCACTTATATGTTTCACTGTAAACACCTGGTCCACACACCCCCTCCTTTCCTAAAGCCTCCTTTTTTCCTCTGCTATCCTATTCTCCGTCTTACTCTTAATTCTTTCAATAATAACTCTAAACCTACACTTTACAGGTTTTAAATCAACAGACTTATCCCCCTATAATTTTTGCACTCTCTTTTGTCCCCTTTGCCTTTGTACAAAGGAACTACGCATGCTCTCTGCCAATCCCCTAGGGAAACCCTTAAACCCCCTTCCATACATTTATTAAATAATTTCACCAACCACTCCAAAACTATATCCCCACCTGCTTTTAACATTTCTATCTTTAAACCTATCAATCCGGCTGCCTTACTCCCTTTCAAATTTTACCCACTGCCTCACGAACTTCCCCCCCCCTCACAACTGCTCTTCCTCACTCCTACAAGATGTTATTCCTCCTTGTCCTATACACGAAATCACAGCTTCATAATCTTCATCAACATTTAACAATTCTTCAAAATATTCCCTCCATCTTCCCAATACCTCTAACTCCCCATTAATAACTCTCCTCTTCTATTTTTAACTGACAAATCCATTGTTCTTTAGGCTTCCTTAACTTGTTAATCTCACTCCAAAACTTTTTCTTATTTTCAAAAAAAATTTGTTGATAACATCTCGCGCACTCTCTCATTTGCTCTCTTTTTACATTGCTTCACCACTCTCTTAACCTCTCTCTTTTTTTTCCATATACTCTTCCCTCTTTGCATCACTTCTACTTTGTAAAAACTTCTCATATGCTAACTTTTTCTCCCTTACTACTCTCTTTACATCATCATTCCACCAATCGCTCCTCTTCCCTCCCGCACCCACTTTCCTGTACCACAAACTTCTTCTGAAAAACTCTAACACTACATTTTTAAAAACCCACCCCATACCTCTTCGACCCCATTGCTAGCTCTCATTAGCCCTCTACCTCCAATAGCTGTTTATCTTACCCTACTCCCCTTTAATCCTTTACTCTCCTTTCCCCATCCTTTTATTTCTTTTTATAATCATTGTGATTAAATAAACAACAACTTGATTAATGCCACAGAAATAAATACCTCAGTGGTTCATTGAAACTAAAAGATTATTGTGGCATGCATCGTGTTATGTTATATTTTTTGACGTACTGGCCATGCCCTCTCGTCCAGTGAATTTTGCATTTCAGTTGCCAGCAAGTTCCCGGGGCCCCGCTGCTGCGCTTATTGCCTATTCAAATCCGTCGTCAAGTAGAAGCAGGCTACTTTAACCTAGGTGAATTAACACCTGCCCACCTGACTGTGTGGCGGATTTCTAAAGACTAAATTAAGTTCTATCAACTTGCGCCTTGAGTGGCTCTTGTTTGCACTGTTACTCTGATGTTTCAACGTATAATATGCAACAATTGTAAATAAATGGTGAAGGCAATAAATTGCTAAAGAAAAAATCGTTTATACTTAAACTTAATGATTAAAGGTGAGGGGTAAGCCGTGGGAAAGCCTCAGTCAGATGACCAAAGCTCCAACTGCATTCAACACATGAACCTAAACCCGCGTCAGAAATACCTGCCCCTGTTTACTGACAAACCTACCTAACATTAATTTTTAATGTGGAGGGGTAAGCCAGTGAAGGCCTCGGTCAGAATGACCACAAGCTAAAGCCGCATGTCATCACATGACTAAGACCCTCGTCAGGAAACACCTGCCTGTTTACTGGACAAACTTTACCTAACCTAACCTTGGTAAAGGAAATCTACACTTGCTGTTTGCCCTTGTGTTCTGCCCCACGATTATCTTGTTTGCTGACATAGTTTTACGACCAGGTGTTTATGAGCATATTAAACTACCACCTGTGTTCGAAATAAAATTATCACCTTTACACTGCTTTAATTAACACGACTCTTAAATTGCACTGCAAATAAGATCCCTTTCTTTGTCTATACAAGAAAACTTTCATGGCACTCTTAACTAAGATAGTCCAGCCTTTCATAGTCTTAAATGATACTCATATAAGATGTAATTCCAGGATTAGTGAAAACTAAGATTATCCTTCCTAAATTAACAATAAATGTGATAACTCTCGGTACAATGAAACTAGGATTATTATCCTAACATTAACATGATAACTCCCGGGGTACAATGAAACTAGGATTATTATCCTAACATTAACATGATAACTCCCGGGGTACAATGCAACTAGATTAATTAACCAACATTAACATGATAACTCGGGTACAATGAAACTAGGATTATTATCCTATCATTAACATGATAACTCCCGGGGTACAATGAAACTAGGATTATTATCCTAACATTAACATGATAACTCCCGGGGTACAATGAAACTAGGATTATTATCCTAACATTAACATGATAACTCCCGGGGTACAATGAAACTAGGATTATTAACATATCATAACATTATAACTCCCGGGTACAATGAAACAAGGAATAATTACCCTAACATTACCCATGATAAACTTTCGGGATATCCATGAACCAAGTTTAATTATCCTTCATTGTACTAAATGATACTCGCCTTAACATGACGGTGTTGTCATCCATCTGTCCACGATTTTTTTTCTAAAAACACTTGCTAAAACTTTTTTTGTGTGTGTGAATAGAACTTTTTTAGAAATTTTGTTAGAAAAACTTGCGTTTGAAACACTTTTGTTAGAATTTTTGTTAGAAAAACTTGCGTTTGAAACACTTTTCTTAGATTTTTTTCAGTAACACTTTCTAGGGTCACTTTTAAAAAAACATGTCAGAAACTTTTTGTTAAAACTCTTCTAAGAAACTCGGTTTACTTTACAAACCCTTTTGTTGAGGAAACTTTTCAGAAATTCTTTATTGAATATCCCCTGTTGGTCCAACACTTTGGTCTCAACACTTTGGTACTATCAACACATTTTGGTACTCAACACTTTGTACTCAAAACTTGGTACTCCACACTTTGGTGGCTCCAACACTTTGTACTCAACACTTTGGTACTCAACACTTTGGTACTCAACACTTTGGTACTCAACACTTTGGTACTCAACACTTTGGTACTCAACACTTTGGTACTCAACACTTTGGTACTCCACCCACTTTGTACGCAGCACTTTTGGTACTTCAACCACTGGTACTCACACACTGGTACTCAACACACTGGTACTCAACACACTGGTACTCAACACACTGGTACTCAACACACTGGTACTCAACTCACTGGTACTCAACACTCTGGTATTCACACTCTGGTATGCAACACTCTGTATTCAACACTCTGGTGATTCAACACTCTGGTATCCAAGCACTCTGGGACCAACACTTTGGGACGCAACACTCTGGGACGCAACACTACACTCAATAGGGACGGCATCACTGTTAAAAACACAATTTTGCTATAAACACTCCTTTTATGAAAACTATGTGGAATATTTTCATCAACATGAAGGTTTTACTTACGTATTTAAAAACAATTATGTAAACACCTGAAGGTCGATATTAATATTAACACCAAACTCACATGAACACTGATCGTTATTATAATTATGTTCATAGGAGAGCCCTGAATCCGTAATGGTTTAAGAATTAGAGGAATTTAGGGCAGTTGTAATTCTTGGATCAAGAGCCTCTGCCACCATCATCAAGCACCTCCAATGTGGGTAGAATACTAATCATTCGTTTATTTCTCTCTCTCTCACCTTATCAACCAGAATATATAGGGTGACAGACGCTTAGCTGATTGTTTACTAGCTGCATAGGTTTAAAACCATCGACTAATACACTTATTATTATTTACAATATGTCCACCTTTACACTGCAAGTCAATTTTCTTTAAATACCAAAGAAGAGTATTTTAAGTTAATTTTGTGGTACACAGACATACACCTCTCAAGGTTTATATAGGAAGATACACACACACAATAGATGTGTGTGTAGCTTGTTAAAGTAGAGCAGGAAGCTTGATGACCCTCGTTCACTAGATGCAGCTGAGACACTAACACTTAAAGCTCAGAAAAGTTCCTGCGTCTGAACACACGAAGCTTCTCATCAACCACTTGACCAACCAGAGACCTCGACCATTTTTCTTTACAATTATTGATAAAAATATTAATACCCGCAAAAAACCTACTGACACTCCGGTGTAGTTGACGCCGAGTATCTAGATTATAAACACGCAAGTTGGTACATGACAGACGAGTTTGTGGATTACTGGAGAGTAGTTTAATCCATGCACAGTGTGGGGAAACAAGATCTTCATCTCTTTCCTGGCAGAAATAATTGATATAAGGCAACTCAGACAATAGTAAACAGAAGTAAAACTATATTCCCCACGAATTAGTAAACGCAGTTTATAACGGATGAATGCGAGAGGTTTTGACCAAAAATTAATTGCTGGTAATTTCGTGAATCTATATAATTTGGTAGATTTATAATGTAACATGAATTAATCACCGTTCGATATTATATCCAATATTATAAAAGCATAAGCAATATTATAAAAGAGAGCGAATATAATGAAAGGGAAGTGTTATGATAACAGGACCGTGAATGTCATACATCAGTCGTAATGTATTTATGTGAAGCACGGTCCCTACATAATACCATTGCAGAAAATTATTAATTCGTATAATAATATAAGTTAATGTAGTCCCCACTAACCAAGGTGTGATGAAAATAAAGTATGTTGTAGTTTTCTGTTTTTAGCTATATTTCAACACGTAAATAATAGCATTCTCCTAATCTGCCATTTTGTATGAAACAGCGACACCTACGTTGTATAGTCAGTGTATATAATGTATTGTTTTTTTTAACTGTTGTGTCAACCCTCTTCTTCTCGCAAGACAAAAGATGGAGTGAGTGAATGATGGAAGGGCTTCTCTCCTTTTTTCAGGACCACCCTGCCGGGGTGGGAAACGGCCCGATCCGTTTATATAATATAATATGTCGTGTCCGAATAGGCAGAACTTGCCATCTTGGCTTAAAAAGCAACGTTCATCATGCCATATAGGCAAAGTGAAAATTTGTGTATGCAATAATTTTCGCCAAAATCATTCTGAACCTAAACGAAAAAAATAAATTTGATTGTGTTTTTGTTTTAGTACTAAATTATTGTAAACGTATTTAAATACATTTAGTTCGTTTGCTAAAATAAATTGCTCTGTATAATAAGGATAAGGTAAGTTTAATAAGATTCTTTTGGTGCAAAATTCAAATTTTTACATAAACATTAATGAAAAAAATAATCTTTAAACGTAATAAGAAAAATTTCAGAAAGGACTTAATTTTAAATGAGTTACTTACTAAATGGACCAGTTTTACATATTCGGCAGACATAAATATATATAGTATATATAAAAAAAATCAATAATATATATATATATATATATATATAAATTTAAATATATATATAATATAATATTTATATATATCTATATAAAATAATATATATCTATATATATATATAGATATATATATATGCGTATATATATATTATTATTTTATTATTATTCTCCACACGGCCGATTCCCACCAAGGCATGGTGGCCCCGAAAAATAAAAACATTCACCCTCATTCACTCCATCACTGTCTTGCAGAAGGTGCTTTACACTACAGTTTTTAAACTGTACAGTAACACCCTCCTTCAGAATGCAGGCCAACTGTACTTCCCATCTCCAGGACTCAAAGTCCGGCCTGCCATTCCCTGAATCCCTTCATAAATTTACTTTGCTCACACTCCTCCATCACGTCAAGTATTAAAAACCATTTTCACCATTCACTCTTATCAAACACGCTCACGCATGCCGCAGGAAGTCCCAAGCCCCTCGCACACAAAACCTCCTTACCCCCACCTTCCAACCTTTCCTACCGACCCCTACCCCGCCTTCCTTCCACTATCAGACTGATAACACTCTTGGAAGTCATCCTGTAGGCTCCATCTCTCTGCATGACCGAACCAACTCAACAAACCCTTCCTCAGCCCTCTGGACAACAGTTTTGGTAATCCCACACCTCCTCCCTAACTTCCAAACTAGCGAATTCTCTGCCTTATAGTCACACCACAACATTGCCCTCAGACATGACATCTCCACTGCCTCCTAACCTTCCCTCGCTGTAACATTCATCACCCCACGCTTCACACCCTATATAAGAGCATTTGTAAAACTATACCTCTACATTCCCCTCTTTGCCTCTCAAGGACAAAGTTCTTTGTCTCCACAGACTCCTAAGTGCACTGCTCACCCTTTTCCCCTCATCAATTCTATGATTCACCTCATCCTTCGTAGATCCATCCGCTGACACGTCCACTCCCAAATATCTGAATACATTCACCTCCTCCATACTCTCTCCCTCCAATCTGATATCCAATCTTTCATCACCCAATCTTTTTGTTATCCTCATAACCTTACTCCTTCCTGTATTCACTATTAATTTTCTTCTTTTACATACCTTACCAAATTCATCCACCAACCTCTGCAACTCTCTTCAGAATCTCCAAGAGCACAGTGTCATCAGCAAAGAGCAACTGTGACAACTCCCACTTTATGTGTGATTCTTTATCTTTTAACTCCACGCCTCTTGCCACGACCCTCGCATTTACTTCTCTTACAACCCCATCCATAAATATATTAAACAACCACGGTGACATCACACATCCTTGTCTAAGGCCTACTTTTACTGGGAAATAATTTCCCTCTTTCCTACATACTCTAACTTGAGCCTCACTATCCTTGTAAAAACTCTTCACTGCTTTCAGTAACCTACCTCCTACACCATACACCTGCAACATCTGCCACATTGCCCCCCTATCCACCCTGTCATATGCCTTTTCCAAATCCATAAATGCCACAAAGACCTCTTAGCCATATCTAAATACTGTTCACTTATATGTTTCACTGTAAACACCTGGTCCACACACCCCCTACCTTTCCTAAAGCCTCCTTGTTCATCTGCTATCCTATTCTCCGTCTTACTCTTAATTCTTTCAATAATAACTCTACCATACACTTTACCAGGTATACTCAACAGACTTATCCCCCTATAATTTTTGCACTCTCTTTTGTCCCCTTTGCCTTTATACAAAGGAACTATGCATGCTCTCTGCCAATCCCTAGGTAACCTTACCCTCTTCCATACATTTATTAAATAATTTCACCAACCACTCCAAAACTATATCCCCACCTGCTTTTAACATTTCTATCTTTATCCTATCAATCCCGGCTGCCTTACCCCCTTTCATTTTACCTACTGCCTCACGAACTTCCCCCACACTCACAACTGGCTCTTCCTCACTCCTACAAGATGTTATTCCTCCTTGTCCTATACACGAAATCACAGCTTCAATATCTTCATCAACATTTAACAATTCTTCAAAATATTCCCTCCATCTTCCCAATACCTCTAACTCTCCATTTAATAACTCTCCTCTTCTATTTTTAACTGACAAATCCATTTGTTCTTCAGGCTTCCTTAACTTGTTAATCTCACTCCAAAACTTTTTCTTATTTTCAAAAAATTTGTTGTTTAAAATCTCGCCACTCTCTCATTTGCTCTCTTTTTACATTGCTTTCACCACTCTCTTAACCTCTCTCCTTTTTCTCCATATACTCTTCCCTCCTTTCATCACTTCTACTTTGTAAAAACTTCTCATTGCTAACTTTTTCTCCCTTTCTACTCTCTTTACATCATCATTCCACCAATCGCTCCTCTTCCCTCCCGCCCCAATTTCCTGTAACCACAAACTTCTTCTGAACACTCAACCTACATTTTTTTTAAACCACCCCATACC
>NW_026476247.1:0-10383 GCF_026875155.1 Cherax quadricarinatus
AATGAAAAAGACCAATAAAAAATAAAAATAAAACAGTGTAATATTTAATACATTTTTTGAGGAGGTGGAAAAAGTTTTCAACATTGGACATTCATCTACTAAATAAAACATCACATTACTTTTTAAACTGATAAATAACCAAAACAAAACTCGTACTAGTACAAATTCATAGTGTAACTTAAAAGGATTTTCAAAATTCTTCTTAATTAGCCTCTCCTCGGTGGCCGAGCTGTCATTCCTCTGCTAGCTTCCGCACTGGACAGACGCACCTGCTCCCGATTGGCTGCATGCTTTGCTTGCTCCTGATTGGTTGCCTTGCGATCCCCTTGCTGGGAGAAGCTTTTGCTGTGTTTGTTGAAGAAAAACTGCATTGATTTTCTTGTTTCAAGAAGACCTTGCCTGATTGGTTGATTTCTGGACATTCTTCATCTTGGCTCCAGGATTCTGTGAGTCGCTGGCTGCCTGCCCCAGGGCAGACCGTTGGCCTCTGCACTCCTGCAGCTGGGTGAAGTCTTCCTACCTCATCCTGTTGGGTGTCGTCTGCTGATACATTGTTCACAAGCAACACTTCCACACCTCTGCACTTTGTGTATGTGTAATCCTGGCACACCGATATCCTCATTCCCATGTTCGGTTGTGACAGCATCCCGGAGAATAAGACAGCTTTTTTTTTAACCAATATCGTTTTTGTGTGTGACGGGTTTAGCTCTCTGTTGTGCTGTAATCTCCTCAGAGGCCAGTCAAGCCCTCTTCACTGAGGTGGTTAAAGATCCCCACACAGTGGATCGGCTTGACTACATCGCTCTGGAGACACCAGCACCTTTCCTCTCTAGAGATTTTCCTCTTTTTTTCTGGATCGGCCTGGACCTCTGCTCCTCCGTTTGGTGGGAGTTTCGTTTGTCCGGTGCCCGTGGCTGCATTCCTTGTGATTTACGCTCGGAAGCCTCATCTTTGGCAGGTACACACCACAAACCCGAAACATGTCCTGTCAGAAATTATACACTGCCGCCCATAGACGCCATTAACGATTTATGCAGCATCCATCCCTGTGGGCTTGTTGGTCATGGCAACTGCACAAGACACAGCTTTCCGCAATGGCCCTTTTTGCCTAAAGTACTCTAAAGATGATTAAGGATAAACGTTTGATTATGCTTCCACCTTTTTCAACATTACCCAGGCACGCATGATAAACCATTTTCAAAGACAAATACTGTTGTAAGTAAATCTTGATCCTGTGAATTTATGACCTCTGTACAAGTAAGGCATCCGAGACAAGCTCTCTCAGGCAGGTTTGCTATCGATTGGGCTCCTGATCATAGGCCGAGAGCACAGTCGTGGCAAAAATTTGTAAGAATTCTTCACTGATTAACGAATACAACCATGACAAAGACGCCTTTAATGACTGACATTTCATCAACAAAATCATCACAGTTGAGAACTTTTTTCACCCTGAACGTACAACATTCTTAGATTAGATTTTCTACTTCCAGCTGAGGCTGATATATGTTTTAAACATGGTGTTCGAGCAAACTACTTCCTTCTCCACTCTTTCCCTGTTTCTTCTTCTCCCTATGTTCCTATTCATCAGTGCTACAAATGCCTTGAGTTTGGTCATTTAAAAGATCCTGTAACAATCAACAGCTGTGTTCTAAGTTTTTCTTCTCCAGGTCACACATGGCAGAAATGTACCAACCCTCCAAAATGCTTGCACTGCACTCAGTCACATCTGCTACTTCTTTTCATGCCCTTCACGTAAGGGAACATGTTTCCTCCTTAAGAAAAGACCCAACCTCTAACCTTCAAACGCCAGTCGTGACTCCATTCCCACAACCTCCGTCAACACCTCATCCACTTTACCACCTAATACGTCTGTTCCTTCTGCTTCCACTTCTAAGGCTTATCCTTCCTATGCTGCTGCTGCCCAAACAAACTTCCCACGCTCCCTTCATCCAACAAACAATCCAATATCCTTGAAACCATTTGTACTCACTGATGTCTACTGTCACAAAGCATCCAAAAGTGCCAAATATCCCACGATTGCTAAATGATCTCCTAAAAGACCAACAAATTTTGACCCCATCATTTTCCCTCCTAATTTCTTCTTCCACAAGATGAACCTTTTCCTAACACCTCTCTCCTCCACTGCAGAAACTCTCGTTCATGCTTATACTCAAGCAGATTCCCTTCTCTTTCCTTTCCCACATGCCCACATTCTTTTGCTTCTAATTCCTTCTACCAGCTCAGGCTCTAGCACTGGTCGAACTCACCTTGCTTTCTGCCACAACACGCCCTTCTCGTTCTCTCCTACTCCTTCACATAATCTCGTTCTCCTTGCCTACAACCAAATTATACAAATCTCCCACTTCAACAAGCACTTGAGATAAAATTACCAACATTAGTTAAACCAAGACCAAATCACAACCTCTTCCTCTCTCTCTAACAACTTCCTCTAAGCCTCAACTCATCCTCTCGTCCTACCTCATCAAACACAATGGTGCGTTCAAACTCCTCCTCCCGCCCCCCTCAACTCCTCCCCCCTCGCCCGTGGCTGACTCTTCAAAAAAAACGTCGAAAAAAACCTTACACGCCAATTAAGAACAGATCAGATGAAGGCACAAATTATGATGGGTTATCCAGGTAAATGTATGAAGATTTATATCCCCCAACTTCAGGTAAACCCAGCCATGGCCCCTTTAAGGTTATCCAATTTAGCATACGAGTTATAATGCAAACAAATACATTCTTCTGCTGACCTCATTGAATCTGAACGACCAACGTGATGTTAAAACGCACGTGTGTGCGTGATACCAACGTGTCAGACATTTAGGATACATACCCCGTCAATCACCCTGCAGATAACTGGAATAGCGTAGCTATTCTGGTAAAGGACAACCATGAACATAAAATCTTGTCCCTCCCATTTACATATTCTTCACAGCATGGCTGGTGAAAATTTATACGATATGGCCCAATAATAATATACACAACATAAACTAGACCAAATACAAACATCAACATCCATGACCTCACCATACTTTTTTAATCACACACATCCTCCCTGTATACCTTCTAAGCTGACCTAAACGCCAAACACACGGCCTTCCATGATAACTCCACTAACCTGCTGGTAGGGCAACTATTACTTTTTGGTCACACAAAAACATCTCATTCACCTTGTCCTATACTTCCCCACTATCTTCACACATAATGGCCAAGGCACTCCTGACAAGATTATCACAGAGCCAGTACGCATCTACACCATTACATTACACCTGGCCCACTCTCTGGATCTGACCACATTCCAGTTATTTTCCTCCACAATTCCATCTAACCCCATACAAATTCCTGTACGCCCCACTCAAGCTTACACTCAGGACAGATGGGATATATTTAAACAACATCTTGACACTATAAATCTCAAACACAATTACGATAATAGACCTGTATCAGATATAGATTCACAAATCACACGTATTCATCAATCCATTAACCAAGCTGCTTCAATAGCAGTACCTATGACACAATATAAAATAAAATATTCTTTCCGTCATCAAAAGAACTAAAGACTGCTACCTGTTACAGAACATATCCGTTTTCTGCTAACCAAAATAGATTAAACAATATTCGCTTGGGATCTTCCATACCCCGAATACACACATTCATAGTCCCAGATTGAAAGACCATGCTAGACACTGGCAATCCCTCTTAAGCACTACAGATGTTAAACGCACCAAAGATCCAAAAACTTTTTGGACCTTCATTAGAAGAATTATGGGCACCCCTCCTTGTAAGAATTTCAGGACACATCATCCACACAAGAGAGGTGACATATCAGACCCTGCTGAGCTGTCCACATATTTCAAAAATATATGGGAAACATCTTCCACCCACATCCTCCTGACCCAGCTTGCCATTGATCACACATTAGATATTTAAGATGGTAGCTACACACCAGACTTAACCACTCCCTTACCTCCCTATCATATCCTGTTCACACTCTCCTCTACTCACCCTCTTAACACTCCTTTTCTGTAGCTGATGTTCATTCCCTATTAACCACCTTCCAAGAAACCCTGGAGCTTCTGGACTCTCTCACACTTCTCTGATCTTAGCACATATTCCACTTTCAGTTGCTTCTGCTATTACCGACCTTTTTAATGCTTCACTAGCATCCGGATACTTCCCTCCATTCTTTAAATCTGCTACAGCATGTCTCATTTCGAAACCTGGTAAAAACTTGACTGACCCCAGAACTATAGCCCCTTTTAACCTCCTTGAAATTTTGGACAAGACCTTTGAAAGACTTATAAATATGCGACTAAGGACTCACCTCGAGACAAATAACTTACTGAACGACAATTTGGATTCAGACAACATCGATCTACACAAGATGTTCTGAACATTATGCTGAATTATATACGCATAAACAAGGCCCTAAACTGTACCACTGCTCTTGTTACTAAAGACTTAGAAAAAGCTTTTGACACTGTTTGGCATGATGGATTAAAATATAAACTCTGTACATCCTTTGATTTCACAATAAATGTAATAAAATTGTTATGTAACTTTTTAGATGGCCGCACGATGTGTATACGATTTAGTAATCATGGTGACATTACACATCCCTGTCTAAGACCTACTTTTACCGGGAAGTATTCTCCCTCTCTTCTACACACCCTAACCTGAGCCTCACTATCCTCATAAAAACTCTTTACAGCATTTAATAACTTACCACCTATTCCATATACTTGCAACATCTGCCACATTGCTCCTCTATCCACTCTATCATATGCCTTTTCTAAATCCATAAATGCAATAAAAACTTCCCTATCTCTAGCACTCTAGAGCTAGGCTAGGAAGATGACGTCCTCTCTAGAGCGAGGCTAGTAAGATGACACCCTCTCTAGAGAGAGGCTATTAGACGACACCCTCTCTAGAGCGAGGCTAGGAGGATGACACCCTCTCTAGAGCGAGGCTAGGTAGATGACACCCTCTCTAGAGCGAGGGTAGGCAGATGACTCCTTCTCTAGAGCGACTATAGGTAGATGACACCCTCTCTAGAGCTAGGCTAGGAAGATGCCACCCTCTCTAGAGCGGGGCTAAGAAGATGACACCATCTCTAGAGCGAGGCTAGTAAGATGACACCCTCTCTAGAGCGAGGCTAGTAAGATGACACCCTCTCTAGAGCGAGGCTAGTAAGATGACACCCTCTCTAAGCTAGGATAGAAGATGACACCCTCTCTAGAGCGAGGCCCAGTAAGATGACACCTCTCCTTTGAGCGAGGCTAGTAAGATAACACCCTCTCTAGAGAGACGCTATTAGACGACACCCTCTCTAGAGCGAGGCTAGGAGGATGACACCCTCTCTAGAACGAGGCTGGTAAGAAAAGACACCCTCTCTAGACAAGGCTAGGGAAAATGAAACCCTCTCAGAGCGAGGCTAGGAAGATGACACCCTCTTTAGAGCGGGGCTAGGAAGATGACACCCTCTCTAGAGCGAGGCTATGAAGATGACACCCTCTCTAGAGCGAGACTAGGAAAATGACACCCTATCTAGAGTGAGACTAGGAAATGACACCCTCTCTAAGCGGAGCTAGGAAGATGACACCCTCTCTAAAAGCGAGGCCCAGGGAAAATGACACCCTCTCAGAGCGAGGCTAGTAAATGACAAACCCCCTCTAGAGCGAGGCTAAAGGGAAAATTACACCCTCTCTAGAGCGAAGCTAAGAAGATGACACCCTCTCTAGAGCGAGGATAGGCATATGACACCCTCTTTAGAGCGACTGTAGGTAGATGACACCCTCTCTAGAGTGAGGCTAGGAAGATAACACCCTTTCAAAAGCGAGGCTAGGAAGATGACACCCCTTCAGAGCGGGCTAGGAAGATGACAAACCCCCTCTAGAGCGAGGCTAGGAAGATGACACCCTCTTTAAGCGGGCTGGGAAGATGACACCCTCTCTAAGCGAGGCTAGGAAGATGACACCCTCTCTAGAAACGAGACTAGAAAGATGACACCCTCTTTTAGAGCGAGATTTTGGGAGAAAAGAACCCTCCTAGAGCGGAGCTAGGAAAAATGACACCCTCTCTAAAGCGAGGCTAGAAGAAGACACCCCCTTCTAGAGCTAGGCTAGTAAGATGACACCCTCCCCTAGAGCGAGGCTAGGAAGATGAACCCTCCTTTTAGAGCGAAGCTAGGAAGATGACACTCTCTCCAGAGCGAGGCTAGGAAGATGACACCCTCTCTAGAGCGGGGCTAGGAAGATGGCACCTCTCTATAGCGAGGCTTGTAAGATGACACCTCTCAAGAGCGAGGCTAGGGAAATTACACCCTCTCTAGAGCGAGACAAAGGGAAAATTACACCCCTCTAGAGTGGAGCTAGTAAGATGACACCCTCTCTAGAGCGAGGCTAGGAAGATGACACCCTCTCTAGAGCGAGGCTAGTAAGATGACACCCTCTCTAGAGCGAGGCTAGGAAGATGACACCCTCTCTAGAGCGAAGCTAGGAAGATGACACTCTCTCCAGAGCGAGGCTAGGAAGATGACACCCTCTCTAGAGCGGGGCTAGGAAGATGGCACTCTCTCTATAGCGAGGCTTGTAAGATGACACCCTCTCAAGAGCGAGGCTAGGAAGATGACACCCTCTCTAGAGCGAGACTAGGAAGATGACACCCTCTCTAGAGTGGAGCTAGTAAGATGACACCCTCTCTAGAGCGAGGCTAGGAAGATGACACCCTCTCTAGAGCGAGGCTAGGAAGATGACACCCTCTCTAGAGCGGAGCTAGGAGGATGACAACCTCTCTAGAGCGATGATGGGAAGATGACAACCTCTCTAGGACAAGGCTAGGAATGTAGATGAATGGTTCAGAGAACCAACAAGTTGGTAAATTAGACACATGTGCAACACTTGGGTGTGATGAATGGTTTGAAAAACCGACAAGTTGAAGATTGAGACACTTATGCAGCATATGGAAATCTTTATTCAGGAAACGTTTCGCCACACAGTGGCTTCATCAGTCCAATACAAAGAGGAAGGCGTAAGGAGAGGAGAAGTATGAGGTAATCAGTCCCTCAACCTGGAGTCGATGTGTTCAGTCCATCAACTTGTAGAATGTAAAAGCATAGGGGCCCTAGACGGGCTTAATATACTGTATGAGGTGAGGTGAAGCAGGCGGAGGCGGGGTCAAATGGTACCATCCACTAGTCAAGTAGGTCTTCGTCCAAAGGTTGAACAAGAGTTGAAGAATTCTTTGTAACAAGATCCCATGATGCTGCAGTGTCTGACAGTTGTGATGAATGGTTTGAAAAAAACCCACAAGTTGAAGATTGAGACACTAGCAGCATATGGGGTAATAAGCTGTATAAAGCTTATATGCTGTAATAAGCCACGTCCAACGGCCCTATGCGTACATTCTACAAGATTTATGGACTGAACATATCGACTCCAGGTTGAGGACTGATTACCTCATTCTCCTCCTCTCCTTTAAACGCCTTCCTCTTTGTATGGACTGATGAAGCCACTGTGTGGCGAAACGTTTCCTGAATAAAGATTCCCATATGCTGCATAAGTGTCTCAATCTTCAGTTTGTCGGTTTTTTCAAACCATTCATCAAAATTTGTCAGACACTGCAGCATCATGGGATTTTGTTACAAAGAATTCTTCAACACTTGTTCAACCTTTGGACGAAGACCTACTTCGACTATTTGGATGTACCACTATGACCCCGCCTCCTCCTGCTTCACCTCACCTTACTACAGTATATAAGCCACGTCTACGGCCCTATGCTGTACATTCTACAAGATTGATGGACTGAACATATCGACTCCAGTTGAGGGACTGATTACCTCATTCCCCTCCTCTCCTTACGCCTTCCTCTTTGTATTGGACTGATGAAGCCACTGTGTGGCGAAACGTTTCCTGAATAAAGATTTCCATATGCTGCATAAGTGTCTCAATCTGCAACACTTGGGTATCTTTAATGAGGAAACGTTTCGCCACACAGTGGCTTCATCAGTCCATACAAAGGAGAATGGTGAAGAACAGGAGGAGTTTGAAGTAATCAGTCCCTCAATCTTGAGTTGATGTAGTCAGTCCATCAACCTTGAAAAGAATACAACATATGTACGAAGAAGTGGCTTACATACTGTAGGCAGGAGAGGTGCAGCAGTCGTAGGTGGTGTCACATTTGACCAATGTGGAAGTAGGTCGTGACCAAGTGTTAGGTAAGTGAAGAATTCCCAGTATTAAGATCCCAAGATATTGCTGTGTCAGACAGGAATGCAGATGAATGATTCAGAGAACCGCACATATGTTGTATTCTTTTCAAGAGTGATGGACTAACCACTTCGACTCAAGGCTGAGGGACTGATTACCTCAAACTCCTCTTGTTCATCATTCTCCTTTGTATGGACTGATGAAGCCACTGTGTGGCGAAACGATTCTTCATTAAAGATACCCAAGTGTTGCACATGTGTCTAATTTATCGATGCTAGGAAGGTGACACCCTCTCTAGAGCGATGTTAGGAAGATGACACCCTCTCTAGAGCGATGTTAGGATGATGACACCCTCTCTAGAGCGATGTTAGGAAGATGACACCCTCTCTAGAGCGATGTTAGGAAGATGACACCCTCTCTAGAGCGATGTTAGGATGATGACACCCTCTCTAGAGCGATGCTTGGAAGATGAGACCCTTTCTAGAGAGAGGTTAGGAAGATGAGACCTTTCTAGAGGGAGAGTAGGACGATGACCCCATCTCTTGAGGAAAGTGAGTGGTGTTAGGCCCTCTCCGGAGTAAAGTAAGTGGTATGACACCTTCCAGAGTAAGGTAAGTGGTGGGACACCTCCCAGAGTAAGGTTTTCGAAGCTTTTCTCTCCCGCAAATCTTCCGGTTCCAATAAATAAAATTTTTGACGGTAAAATCCTTCTCTGTAATAAAAAGTTAATATGATGGATTTTTCAGGTGAAGAGAGAGGTTCTTCCTTTACCAGGGAATTACCCTGTAACTCATACTTATTATCCCAGAGATTTATGGCCAGAGGAGAACTGAGAGGGGGCATTATAAATTGCCGGATTATATATTTATCCCAACTGAGATCTGCAAAGGAGCCCAGACTTTTATGCAGTGAACATGTGAGCCTACAAATTGACTTATTTTTTTTTTGATTATCTGTAAAGAGTCTAGAAATTGACTTCTTGTTTATTCAAAGTCCTACTGTGACCAACTACGCTGTGTTTCCAGCCAATGTCTAAATTTTCTCGTGTACATATAATTTATAGTTCTGATGCTAGGTGTATATTATATGTTCTGAGCCTTTGTCTATAATTTATTTTCTATTTGTTCTGATATTCTGCGATGAGATGTTATTTGTAAGAGAACTGAATCTTCCCGAAGTTTAGAAATATATTTATCGATATCTTGTTCTCTCATCGATATTATGTTCTCTGGCAGTGATTTCACACACAAGAATGTCTGGCTTTCCAAACCTTACGTAGGCTTCTCAGACTTTACTTAGTCCAGGCACAATATGAAGCTTCTTAGAACTTGCTAGGTGCCCAGACACCCTTCGCAGACCTTGCAAGTGGCTTTTGTACCTTGTGTGATCATACCAGACCTTGCTAAGTGCGTATGAACCGTATGTCGTCATCCAAGACCTTTCTAGGGTCACAGTTACCTTGTATGGTCCTAACAGACTTGGTTAGCGGCTCCTGTAACTTATGTGATTATCTGTGACCTTGTCAGTTAAGGGCTTATGTTCCTTGCGGGGACGGGCAAGACCTTGCTAAGGGTTCCTGCAGTTTATGAGGTCAACACAGACCATTCTAGGGGTACATGTTGTATCGCATCTTAGACCTTGTGTTTCCAGAAGTCCATCTGTTTCCCTACAGATGAACTCCCTCACTTCCCTTGCTGGAGATGGTGTTGTGGTGAGAGTGAAGGACTGGTGGTGAGGGTGATGGCTGCTGGTGTCGATGATGAACTGGCGGTGAGGGTGATGGACTGGTGGTGAGAGTGATGGACTGGAGGTGAGGGGGGATGGAGTTGATGGGGAGGGGATGGACTGGCGGTGAGAGGATGGACTAGTGGTGAGGGTAATGGACTGGTGGTGAGGGGTGGTGGACTGGTCGAGAGGGTGATGGACTGGTGGTGAGGTGATGGACTGGTGATGAGGGGGATGGACTACTCGTAGAGTGATGGATGGTGGCGAGGGGGATGGACTGGCGGTGAGGGTGATGAACTGGTGGTGAGGGTGATGGATTTGTGGTGAGAGTGATGGGCTGGTGGGAGGGGGTAGACGGTGGTGAAGGTGATGGACTGGTGGTGTGGGTGACGGATTAGTGGGGAGGGTGGACTGGGGAGGTGATGGATTTGGGGGGGGTGAGGGG
>NW_026476248.1:0-10490 GCF_026875155.1 Cherax quadricarinatus
TTTTCTAAACCCACTTTTAAAATATTTTTTTTTTTCTTAAAGTTATGAAAAAATTTAAATTTTCCCAAAAAAGGAACTTTTAAAATTCCTAACCTTTTTAAAACAAGCGAAATTTATTTTAGCTTAACCCAACTAAATATATTTTAGATTTCTTTACAATAATTTAATACTAAACAAACACAGTGAAAAATTTTTTTTTCTTAGGTTTCAAAATGATTTTGGCGAAATTTTTGCATACATAAATTTTCACTTGTCCTATATGGCAAGATGGCATTGCTTTTTAAAACCCAAGATCGCAAGTTTGCCTATTGGGCAGACTATATATTTAATATATATAAATATAATATATTAATCTTATATAATATATATATATAAAATTATATATTTATAAATTATAAAATATATATTTTTACAATATATATATATATATATATATATATATAATATATATAATAAATAATATAAAATATATATTAATGTCGTGCCGAAATGAAAAAAGGGGTCAATTAGCAAGAACTCATTTAAAATTTTAAGTCCTTTCTAAAAATTTTTTTATACGTTAAAGTATTTTTTTTTCTTTAATTTGATGTAAAAATTTATAATTTTGCACAAAAGAATTTTAGAAAATTTACCTAACCTTTTTATACAAGAACAATTTATTTTAGCCTAACCCAACAAATATTTTTTAGATTGTTTACAAAATTTAAAATACAAAAACAAACACAGTGAAATATTTTTTTTTTCGTTTAGGTAAGAATATTTTGGCGAATTATTGCATCCCAAAAAATTTTTCTGTCCTATATGGAAAGATGAGCTTTCTATTAAGCCAAGTTTCGCAAGTTTCCCTTTTGGGCACACATATATATATTAAATTTTAATATATATAATACGGGGAGGTACCTCTTGAACTGCCCCGGGGGGACCCCATATCGGGAAAAAAGAATAAATGCTTCAGGGAAAGCCAAGGAGCGTGATAGCGAAATAAATTTCTATTTTTTTTTGGGCCCAATTTCAATGAAAAATTTACAGTGATTTAAGCACTCCTTTGCTGTTTCCCTAATCATCCCCCAGACACCATGAGGCCGATTTTTAACTGCTGCAAAAGACGCTTAGATCCATCCCTCTTCCCCAGCCCCCTCGTCTTTGATGTTCCATTTAGTCATCTTGCTCCTTTCGGCCCATTTTTAGACCCTACTTCAGCACTTTCCTTTTCCCTCTAATTGTGATCTTTGCTTAGCTATACACTGGGTTTTCCCCTTCTTGCTCTATGCAGATATTTCTCTAACATGTTTTTGCATAGCTCGTTTAACCTTTTCTCCCATTTTTTTCCTTTTTTGTTCTTGAGCCTTCAAACCCGTTCTTCTTTTCGCCCAGCCTCATGGGTTCCCTTGCTTTACTCCTCCCTCTTGAAGCCCATTTTGTTTTAATCCTTTTGGGGAGTTCTACTTTTAGTTTTCGTAAAATTGTGCGTGTGGTGGGGGATTTATGAGCTAAGTTTGGTTAGGTTTGTGTGTGTGTGTGTGTGTGTGTGTGTGGTTTGTGTGGTTGCAACCCGAATGGTTGCAATATATATAAGTGATTTGTTATGAATATAATGACATTACCTTTTCAATAATTTTATTTTGCTTATATTTGCGATAAAGCTAAATCGTAAAGTATTGCTTTATATTTTTTATTTGACATAGGTAGATGTAACACATATATTATGTCTCGTTCAAGTCTTGATTGTCTAACTACTGAATTACGCCTTGCTCGTTTTTTCTGCCGGCTTTGTTGCTGACTGTAGCTGCCCCACGGAGCTATCACGTGATCGGGGGGGGGGGGTGTCTTCACCTCGCCTAAGTATTCACGGGTCTAGACTCGCTGGGGGGGTTGGACGCTTTCCCAGACAAGAGCCTTAATCTCCCTTATTGGCTCTTTTTTGGGAAATCTTCCCTTGTTCATTTTGTTGTTCTGTAGAAATCTTTTCACAAAACATTGTATAGACTTAGTATTTTCGCTTGTACTGAGGGTTTTCGCTTTACCTCTGGTAACTCAGGTCCTGAGCGTAGCTTCTGACCTAACTTGTACTGGTATCTGTGACGTCACAGTCGGGTTTTTCTTATGCTAAAACTTAAATTCAGTAGTATGGGAGTTTTTGATTTTTGTGGGGATCTCTGAGGTCCCACTCTGTTACATTATCTCCTTGTTCCTGTTTCTGTGTCGCGTTTTTTTTATTGCTTTTGGGTTTGCATTTTTTTTATTGTTCAAGCAGACTTTTTGACTGCCAGTTGGTCAAGAATTATTTTTTGAGGATTTTGTCATTCCCCTTCTTTAAGTCTTCGAGCAAAGACATAGCGAACTCTTAAGCACTTACCACAAACTTACTTGTACATATTTGTAATATCTTATTAAAGTCCCGACGGTACTTAAGAATTATAAAGTATAGTGCTTTCAGCACAAACTATTTTATACGAGGAAGTGTTATTTTTATTTTTTTGATTACTGTGATTAATTTTAAATTTATGAATACCTTAGACGATACTAATAAATTTATTAATTTTTAATTTCTCTAGTTTGTACCTACCAGTTTTAACCGAAAACTGTTGAAAACATACGAATGTAAGGATAATTGGACAAGGATACTGACTACCCCGTTTTCAAAAACCCCTAAAAAGGGGATGCGAAGGGCAGTCCTTTCTAGTATTCATGGAGACCCCTAAGCTTTAAGAATCGCTTTTTTTTTTAAGTGTGGGGGTGTGTGGTGTGTGTGTGTTGGGGTGTGTGTGTGGTGTGTGGTTGCGCACGTTGTGTAGTGTGTGTATGGGGTGTGTTAGTGTGGGGTGTATTAGTATATTTTTGTAGTGTATGTATGTGATGTGTGGTATGGGTGTTATGTGTGGGCGCGTGTGCGTGCTACTCTCATCCAAAAAAGTGTCTCTCTCTCATCCCAAAACAGGGGATTCTCTTTATCCCCTACAAGTGTCCTCATCAAGTAAGTGTAACTCCTCAACCCTTTCAATTGTCTCCTCTCATCCAAATTTAATGTCCCTCACTTCCAAACAATCTCTCCTTTCATCCCAAAATAAGTGTCCTCTCTTATCCAATCAGGTGTCTCTATCCAAAATTTAAGTCTCTCCCTCCACCAAAAAAGTCCCCTCTCTTCCCTCCAATATAATGTCTCTTCCAAACAAAATGTCCTCTTTCATCCAAAACAAAGGGTCTCAATCCAATACAAATGTCTCTCACCAATACAAGTGTCTCTCTCCCAAAACAAGTGTCTCTTCCAAACAATGTCTCTCTCCAATACACGTGTGCCCCTTCCAAAACAAGTGTCTCCATCCAATACAAGTGTCTTTATCCAAAACAAGTGTGTCTCTTTATCCAATACAAGTGTGTCTCTTTCACCAATACAAGTGTGCTCTTTCATCCAATACAAGTGTCTCTTCATCCAACACAAGTGTCTCCAACCAATACAAGTTGCTCTTTCATCAAACAATGTCTCTTCATCCAAACAAGGGTGTCTCTTTCATCCAAAACAAGGTGTCTCTTTCTTTCCCAAAACAGGTCCTTTCATCCAACACAAGTGTCTCTCACCAATACAAGTGTTCCTTTCATTCCCAAAACAAATTCCCCCTTTCATCCAACACAAGTGCTTTCATCCCTTAAAGTTGTCTCTTTCATCCAACACAAATTCTCTCATTTGATATTACTTTATCACATTTTTCATTTTAATACAAAAATACAATATAACAATATTCAACATCAGTGCACCAGGTTTTATATAAAAATATTTTTCACATTTTCCTTGTTTACTTTTTGTTTTCTTTGATATATAATTTCACTTCAGAATGGTAAAAAATTATAGAACTATTAGAAATGTACACATATCACTGTGTATATTATAGTGGTTGTATATATAGCAGTTGTTAAGGCTGTATATTAGTAGTGGGGTTTTAAGTATAGCAGGGTTTGGGTTGTAGTTAGTAGGGATGTTAAAAGAAAAACAGTGGTATAGAGGTTTTATTTATAGTGGATGTATACGTAAGCATGGGGATAAGGTTGAAAACAGTGTGGTTGTATATTACAGTGGATAGAGGCTGTATATTATAGTGGGGTTGTATAGCATGGATAGAGGTTTTATGTTAGTAGGGTGATACTATACGTGGTTAAAAAGGGTTTTATGTTAGTAGTGGATTTACGTATAGCAGGGGTATAGGGGTTTGTATATCAGTAGTGGTTGTTAAGTATAGCAGTGGTATGAGGCTGTATTTTATAGTGGTTTATACTTGCAGGGGTTAGATTTTGTATGTTATGTGGATGTATAGTATAGCAGTGGTATAGGGTTGTATTTAGTAGTGGATGTATAGATAGCATGGTATAGGGGTTTGTAATCAGTAGTGGTTTTATACGTATACAGTGTATAGGGGCTGTATTTTAAATTTGGTTGTATACGTATCAGTGGTATAAGGTTTTGTTGTAGGGTGTTCGTTTGAGTGGTATGGGGTTTATGTTTAGTAGGGGATTATATATAGCAGGGGTATAGAGGTTGTATATCAGTAGGGTTGTAAGATAGCAGTGGTTAGAGGCTGTATATTAGTAGGGTTGTTATAAGCGTGGTAAGGGGTTTGTATGTTAGTATGGATTATACGTATGCGGGGGTATAGGGGTTGTATGTTAGTAGTGGATGTATACGTATAGCATTTGGTATAGAGGTCTTGCGTGTTATTGAAATGTATGGTCTTGTGTGTTTTTGTATTGTACGGTCTTGGGGGTTATTGTCTGTACTGGTTTTGCGTGTTATTGTACTGTAGGGTCTTGTGTGTTTTTGTTTGACTGGTTTGTGTGTTATTTACTCTACGATTTTCTGTGTTTATTGTACGTACTGGTCTTGTTGTTATTGTACTGTAGGGTCTAGTGTTTATTGTACTGTATGATTTGTGTGTTTTTTTACGTACTGGTCTTGCATTTTTATTGTACTGTCTGGTCTCGTGTGTTATTGTAGTAATGGTCTTGTTGTTTTCTACTGTACTGGTCTTGTGTGTTTTTGACTGTACTGGTCTTGTGTGTTATTGTACTGTACTGGTTTGTGTGTTTTTACTGTCTGGTCTTGTTGTTATTGTACTGTACTGGTTTGTGGTTATTGTACTGTCTGGTCTTGGGGTTTTTTTGATGTATGGCCTTTGTGTTATTGTCGTACGGGCCCTTGTGTTTTTATTGTACTGACGGTTTTGTGTTTATTGACTGTCTGGTCTTGGGGTTTTATTGTACTGTACTGGTTTTGTTTTTATTGTACTGTACGGCTTCTGTGTTTGTCTGTACTGGTTTCGTGTGTTTTGTACTGAAAATGGTCTTGTGTGTTATTCTACTTACTGGTCTTGTGTGTTATTGTACTGTATGGTCTTCTGTGTTATTGTACTGTATGGTCTTGTGTGTTATTGTACTGTACTGGTTTTGTGTGTTATTGTACTGAATTTTCTGGTTATTGTACTGTATGGCTTGGTGTTATTTTTTACTGTACTGGTCTTGTGTGTTATTGTACTGTACTGGTCGTGGTTATTGTCTGTACCGGTCTTCTGTGTTATTGTACTGTACTGGTTTTGTGTGTTATTGTACTGTACGGCTTGTGTGTTATTGTCTGTACTGGTCTTGTGTGTTTTGAACTGTACTGGTCTGGGGTTTTATTGTACAACTGGTTTTGTGTTATTTTTCTGTATGGTCTTGATTTTATTGTACTGTCGGGTCTCGTGTGTTTTACTGTAATGGTCTTGTGTTTTTCACGTACTGGTCTTGTGTGTTATTGTACGAGGGTCTTGTTGTTATTGTATGTATGGTCTTGTGTGTTATTGTATTGTCTGGTCTTCTGGTTATTGTCTGTAGGTCTTTGTGTTATTGACTGTACTGGTTTGGGTTATTTTTCCTGTACTGGTCTTGTGTGTTATTTACTGTACGGTCTTGGTGTATTGACTGTACTGGTCTTCTTGTTTTGTAGTATGGTTTCTTGTTTTTGTACTGTACTGGTTTTCTGTGTTTTGTACTGTAGGGTCTTCTCGTTATTGTCTGTAGGGTCTTCCCTGGTTATTGTACGAAAGGTCTTCTGTTTATTGTACTGTATGGCCCCTTCTGTGTTATTGTACTGTACTGGTTTTCTGTGTTATTGAAAGTACTGGTCTTTTTCGTTTTTTACTGTATGGTTTTCTGGTTATTGACTGTACGGGTTTCTATGTTATTGTACTTACTGGTTTCTGTGTTATTGTACTGTACGGTCTTCTGTGTTATTGTACTGTAGGTCTTCTGTGTTTTTGTATTTTTATGGTCTTGTGTGTTATTGTTTTGTACTGGTTTTGTGTGTTATTGTCTTACTGGTCTTCTGTGTTATTGTACTTTTTGGGTCTTGTGTGTTATTGTACTGTACTGGTTTTGTGTGTTATTGACTGTACGGGCCCTTGTGTGTTTTGTACTTACTGGTCTTGTGTGTTATGTACTGTAGGGCCTTGTGATTTTATTGATGTAGGTCTTTTGTGTAAAAATATTGTACGGGGTCTTTTTTGTTTTTGTACTGTACTGGTCTTCTTGTTTATGACTGTACTTGTCTTGTGTTATTGTTCTATATGATCTTGTGTGCATTGTCGTTTTGTTTCTTGTTATTGTACTGTACTGGTTTTCTGTGTTGTTGACTGTACTTGTTTTCTGTTTTTGTACTGTACTGGTTTTCTGTGTTTTTGTACTGTACTGGTCTTCTGTGTTTTTGTACGTACTGGTCTTCTGTGTTATTGATGTATGGTTTGTGGTTTTTGTCTGTATGGTCTTCTGGTTTTTGTTTTTAATGGTCTTCTGTGTTATTGTACTGTATGGTTTTGTGTGTTATTGTACTGTATGGTCTTCTGTGTTTTTGACTGTAGGTCTTGTGGTTTTGTACTGTATGGTCTTCTGTGTTTTTGTACTGAGGTCTTCGTGTTATTGACTGTATGGTCTTCTATGTTATTGTACTGTACTGGTTTCTGTGTTATTGTACTGTATGGTTTTGTGTTATTGTACTGTACGGGTTTCTGTGTTATTGTACTGTTGGTCTTCTGTTTTATTTACTGTACGGGTCTTCTGTGTTATTGTACTGTACTGTCTTCTGTGTTATTGTACTGTACGGTTTTTTGTGTTTTGTACTGTAGGGTCTTCTGTGTTATTGTACTGTACTGGTCTTCTGTGTTGTTGACTGCCCGGTCTTCGTGTTATTTTTACTGTACTAGTTTTGTTTTATTGTACTGATGGTTTTCTGTGTTATTGTACTGTATGGCTTCTGTGTTTGTACTGTATGGTCTTGTGTTATTTACTGTATGGTCTTCTGTGTTATTGTACTGTATGGTTTCTGTTTTATTGTATGTACTGGTCTTCTGTGTTATTGTACGTACTGGTTTCTGTGTTATTGTACTGTAGGGGCTTCTGTGTTTTTGTCTGTACTGGTCTTGTGTGTTTTTGTACTCTATGATCTGTTTATTGTATGTTTGGTCTTCTGTGTTATTGTACTTAGGGTCTTCTGTGTTATTGTACTGTCTGGTTTTCTCTGTTATTGTACTGTACGGCTTTGTGTTTTTTATGTACGGGTCTTCTGGTTATTGTATGTATGGTCTTCTGTTTTTTCTTACTGTAGGGGTTTTTGGTTATTGTTTATCGTTCTGGTTTTATACGTTTTTTTATAATTTTTTTGTGTTAATATGGTTTTTTATTTTAAAAGTTTTTTATGTATTTTGTGCTGTTTTATGTATTATTGTATTTTTAAATGGTCAATAGTTTCGCCCCATTTTCTGTTTTATTTCGCTACATTGCTTTATGTTTTTTAATTTTTTTTGAGTTGCTTTATTTTTTTGTTTGTTACTTACGTTTTATGTGTTGCGTAAATTTCCCGCTGCCGGATTCGCTAGTAATAACAAATGAAAACCGCACTCTAAAAACTTTACCCAAAAGAGTCTGCCGAGACTATTTCCAGCGAATCCTCACAGGTTTTACCAATAGTTTCGGTAAAAAATCCCTTTCCATAGATTCTTCCAGTAGCGCCCAGTCTTACACACTGAATCCCTTTCCAAAAGTTACCTTTTACACTTGTGCTTTTTATTACTTACCAACATTTCATTTTATCTCTGCAACATAGCGTCCACAACTTTAGTTGCAATATATGTTAAAATTTTACATCACAGTAATCAACAGTAGGGAGACAAAAACACACAGCTACTGGGCCCGGTTGTGGCAGCCCCCATCAAAATTCTTATTGTCGTAGATCGAACTCCAAGTTGACAGTTTTTATTTTCATCACCGAGTTTTTTTTCCCTTGTTGTGTGAATGTTTTTTTATCATTATTGAAAAGGTGGAGATGTGTATATGTGAAAAGTGAGGAATTATTTATAAATAATTCTAATTTAAAAAAAATGTTTACTAAGATGATTTTAAGAAAATTTTTTTTCCTTTAAAAATTAAGTATTTTTAAAGGGATAAAAAATTAATGTTGAAGAAACAACATTGTGTGGTACACCCTTCAAGGGATAATACATATAGCAATTAAACATCACAGTACATTACAATACAACATTAATTTTATAATTTGTAACATTACACATCACAGAAATGACATTATAAAGTGAATCTTAGAATTCGGGGACGCACTGACCAGGGGTAAACCCCCCCATTTTAGTTGTCCATGTCAAGTGAACGAATATCCCCAGCTGCTAGTTTCTATTTTCATCCCATAATGTTTATAGTCCGTTGTGGGAGGGATAATGTTTTATGATGGTCTAGAAGATGTTACGTAAGTGAAAATGTGAGAATAGAAAGAAATTAGTTAAACTGTTTAAAAATTATTTATAGAACTTTGTCTTCCAAAAGATAATTCATGGTAGTGTCTAGTGGATGTCTTCAAAATGGCGAGAACCAACATTCTGCATCAGAATATTGAAATATATAAAGTTCCTGAGTTCCCTAACTTGAGGAAATCTGATTTTTTTCAACCCACAACTTCTCGACTTTATTTTGAAGACACAAACATAATTTTAACAACCGTGAGGGAGACTGCATATATAAATGGATACAAATTTGAGTACATATGTGCGTGTGGTATAGATGGACGTGTGTGTGTGTGTGTGTGTGTGTGTGTGTGTGTGTGTGTGTGTGTGTGTGTGTGTGTGTGTGTGTGTGTGCGCGTGTATTAGTGATTACAAGTATATTAGTGTACGAGGCGATCAGTGTGTGTTATACATATGTATGTGTGTTTGTGAGAGCGTGTGCGTTGCTTTGTACGTATGAATGATGGTGAATCCGCAGCCGTGGTTGTGGAAATGCACAAATGAGTGTGAAAATAAGTGTGTGTGCATACGTAACATTATTTAGGTACAGATACACATAAATACAGTTTCACAAATTATTATACATATTAAAATATGCGTAAATTACCCAGGATAACAACAAAAAAGTCAGACAAAGTAACTTATTTCCATTGTACCGGACTCTTGTAACTGCTCGTATTACATATACATAAGACTAATAACGAAATAAAAACATACAGTTCAACACTTATTATAGTTCTGGTGGAGGTGGACATACAGATTAATACACGAACATTCATCTACACAGAAAAAAACATTCAAAACACATTTAAACTGCTGATTAAGTACAATAATGTAGATGAATTGTATAAAATAAATAGAACTCCCAAAATTTCATTGAGTGGCCAGGCCTTGGTGGCCGAACTGGACGGTAGCTTGGCTGCGTCTGGCTGACTTACGGTCTAGGCTGT
Source organism: Cherax quadricarinatus (assembly GCF_026875155.1). Classification (NCBI taxonomy): domain Eukaryota; kingdom Metazoa; phylum Arthropoda; class Malacostraca; order Decapoda; family Parastacidae; genus Cherax; species Cherax quadricarinatus. Next base: position 9,758 of record NW_026476248.1, read on the forward strand.
CTTGGTGGTGTAATTACAGGACGCAGTTTACTGTGTGTCCCCTCCTGTAATTCCACCCACCTGGACAGTCTCTACCGTAGACCAGCTAAACAAGGCCTCGTTCTCATCTGGCTAGATCACGGAGGGTGGCTGAGCTGACTTCGGGATACATAACCTGGGGAAGGCTGAGACTGGAAAAAACCTAAGGGAAGTGAGGAAGGGGAGACATCCGGGGGCCCACGGATGGATTCCTGGACACATGAACCTGGGAAAGGCGAGGATACCTTGGGGAAGTGGGGAAGGGAGAGTATCTGAGGCGGACAGATGGACTCCTGGACACATGGACCTGGGAAAGAAGAAGATACTGGTTGCTAAGGTAGACATTGGGAAAGTGGGGAAGGGAGAATATCTGAGGCGGGCAGATGGACACATGGACCTGGGTAAGAAGGAGATACTGGTTCCTTAGGCAGACCTTGGGAAAGTGGGGAAGGGAGAATATCTGAGGGGACACAGATGGACTCCTGGACACATGGACCTGGGAAAGGAGATACTGGTTGCTCAGGCAGACCTTGGGAAAGTGGGGAAGGGAGAACATCTGAGGGGACACAGATTGAAATTTCCCGGAACATGGACCCGGGAAAGGGGATACGGTTGCTCATGCAGACCTTGGGGAAAATGGGGAAAGAATATCTGGGCGGGGGGGGGGACTCCCGGGCACAGGCTGGGAAAGAAGAGAACTGGTTGCGGGGGCAGA
>NW_026476249.1:0-13798 GCF_026875155.1 Cherax quadricarinatus
TGCCCCCCTACCCTCCTGTGGGATCTTATACGCACCCATCCTATCTGTGAGTTCTTTATTACACACCCCATACCCATCCTGTGAGATCTTTATTACGCACCCCATACCCATCCTGTGAGATCTTTATTACGCACCCCATACCCATCCTGTGAGATCTTTATTACGCACCCCATGCCCATCCTGTGAGATCTTTATTACGCACCCCAAAACCCATCCTGTGAGATCTTTATTACGCACCCCATACCCATCCTGTGAGATCTTTATTATTCACCCCATACCCATCCTGTGAGATCTTTATTATTCACCACATACCCATCCTATGAGATCTTTATTATTCACCACATACCCATCCTGTAAGATCTTTATTATTCACCACATACCCATCCTGTGAGATCTTTATTATTCACCACATACCCATCCTGTGAGATCTTTATTATTCACCACATACCCATCCTGTAAGATCTTTATTATTCACCACATACCCATCCTGTAAGATCTTTATTATTCACCCCATACCATCCTGTAAGATCTTTATTATTCACCCCATACCATCCTGTAAGATCTTTATTATTCACCCCCATACCATCCTGTAAGATCTTTATTATTCACCCCATACCATCCTGTAAGATCTTTATTATTCACCACATACCCATCCTGTAAGATCTTTATTATTCACCACATACCCATCCTGTAAGATCTTTATTATTCACCCCATACCATCCTGTAAGATCTTTATTATTCACCCCATACCATCCTGTAAGATCTTTATTATTCACCCCATACCATCCTGTAAGATCTTTATTATTCACCCCATACCATCCTGTAAGATCTTTATTATTCACCACATACACATAGCCACAGTCCATCTAGATCTGTGCTTCTAGATCTGTATTAAGTTTTGCAGGTACATTGTCTACCTGGAGTCTACATGATAATGACAATTTTTGTTTATCTCTGGTTCATTTCTTAACATTCTAATACCAAGTGTTAACCTCAATAATTACATTACTGATACTAGGAGCGTTTTCCTCACTTTAAGAATCTTAGTAATTTAAGAACAGTTACAAATTGTTCTGAGTGCTTCGTTTTTCATTATTTCTGAAGGTCTGAGAGAATTTTCCTTACGTAATATTTACATGGGTGCAGCATAGTTAATTTGGGATTTAATATAGGTTATGTACGTCATTCTCACTATTCTTACGTTAGCACCAATAGTTAGGGTTGTAACCAGCAACTGATCTGAGAGTGTAAGTATTCTTGATTGGCGGTGAACAGGTGACATACAGATTAAACGACCGTCGTGTGTCGATAGACTAAGCCAAATTAACTAACCAACCAAAAAGAGAAGCAAACATCTCGCAACAGATAAAAACAGGCTTATAACAGAGGAAGCAGCAGCTGACAACAGAGACAACAGCAGCCTCACAAGCGGTGAAGAAAGTGTACACAACAGACAGTGAAAACTGCTTATGAAGGTGTCAACACAGAGGTCCTTGCTCTCCTCCTCTACCACAGCGTGAGAAAAAAAAAATCTCCCTCCCCCTCTTCTATCCCAAGACCCCTCCACATCCCCTCCCCTTTCCCCAATGTCAGCTGATATAAACGTCAACAAACAAGTACTCCAGCAGCGGCGGAACGTAAACAAAGCCACGTGGCCTGTGACGTCACACACCACCACCATTGACTGTGCCTTTCGTGTGGTTTACTGCGACTTTATCTCTGTATCTCCCTCCCTTCTCCCCCTCTCCCCACCACACCACCTTCTCATTCTCTCCCTTCCCCTCCTCCATCCCCTCCCCGTCTTCCTGACAGACTGGCTCGCCTGGTGGGACCCATTATTAAGACGTTAAATCCAGAGAGCAGCAATTAGTGCTTCTATTATTCTCATTCTTGACATTGAATCAGATTATTTTATTACTATTATTATTTTTACATTCAAGGCGAATTATACTACAATAAGGTCACGATTTGATTCCAGTTGACGTAATTGTTATTAAGATTGAATAAAACCTCATGGTTGAGTGTACTGTGCTGATTACAACCAGCGAGTACACAGGTGTGAATTCCTGTGAGGTTGTAGTCTGAGTTTACTATCTTAGTAGTTCAGTGCCTTAATGAAGGGCTCTTGATTCAAAGAACAGAGCTAGCCTTCCTATCCCTGGATCGATTCTGGCACTCTTCCATTTTCTGGGCACTGTAAACACATTGTTTTTAGCGCTTCCCTCTTAATAATAATGAAAACTAAGTGCTATTAATAATAAATAATAATAATAATAATAATAATAATAATAATAATAATAATAATAATAATAATGTCATGAATAGCTGTACCCCAAAGCCGATATACTCTCACGGCTTAGGACTGTTAGGGTCAATATACTGACCCTCAGTTCTCAACTCGCCTCTGGTGTACATCAGTTGTCCTGTTTCCTGAAAAACCTAACCTAACCTAACTTCAGTCGTTATGGATGGTGGCAACGTGAGCTGATACCTAGGGGGAAATGGCGGAACAATACCACCAGTAAACTGCAGACGACGAGCAGTTGTGGTGTCCTTCCGCCTAGCTCTCGTATGAACCCAAAACATTTCAACGAAAAGAGGCAATCTTTTCACCAACTTGCTTTGTTTTTTTGCCAGGTGTTAATTAAATATAGATGAGCTATGGTATAACCAGGTAAGAAGATGGGTTTAATAGATTTACTATCGCACCGTGTTCCACTATTTACGTTCTTGCGTACAGATTGCCATATTTACAAGTTGCTATAGCAGAAGTTAATCAACAAGATCCTTGATGACGTGTCATCACTCATAGCAATTCACCTTAGAATGCCCCAATGATTTTAGTACCCAAGAAAGATGGTATGTGGTGCCCAGTAATTGATTTCAATAAGCTAAATGCTTAAATAATTTCAGGTCGTTTCCCATTTAGTGTTCTTGGAGACTTATTAAGCAATATAGAGGATAATAAAGTATTCTCTACCCTAGACCTGTTCATTTATATAATCATGGGGAGCTCTAAACTCGTAGGTAGACCTGTTACAGGAGGTTTGGCAAGTCCCTACAGGTCATTATCATTTTCTCAAACTGGCTTTTGACTTGCACTCTTCCATTACATTTTTAAAGCTAATGAATATCTTTAGATATCTCATAACATCCTTATGGTGTACTTAGATGATGCCAAAGGCAGGTAATGCCAGAAGATGTGGAAAGGCATCTCAAGATACCAGATTTGGTATTTGGTAAGCCTGAAAAAGCCAATCCAAAGATAAAGCTCTCAGTCTCGGTTTCTTAGATTAGAGATGAAGTTTCCGTCACAGTCATTCCTAGTGACCGCGTCACCGAAACAGAGTAACTGTTGTACAAAATTTTCCTACACCAAACACTGATGCCATAAGATCATCTGTGGGTTTAGCAGGTTTCTATAAAGCTTTTACTGCAGGTTTATCTACTGCAACTGCTTTAGCTGATTTGTTTATGAAAGATGCTCTTCTCACTTGGTCCTGCCATCAAGAAAGAGCATTTCAAACACAAAGATAAGCTAACTTCTGTTCCTGCTTTAAAATTTTCAGATTTTAAGCCTTTCTACCTGACCACAAATGCTAGCACCATCAGTCTAGGTGCCATACTAGTGTAAAACACTGATAGCAGGTATAACTCGGTTGCATTTGCTAGCAGAGTCTTTACCAAAGCTAAGCGAAATTCTGTAACTGAGCAGGAAGCAATAGCTATCATTTGGGCTTTAAAACATTTCTGAGATATCTATCTGTGCCTAATGCATGTCTTGGCAGATCATGTTCCACTGATTCCCTTGTTCCAGAATAAACAGCCTACTGGACGATTAGCAAGATGGTTCTTGACCATGCAAAAGTTCAACCCCACTTTTTCACACTTGCCTGGCAAGAGGACTGTGATCGCAGATGCCTTATCTTGCCACCTTGGTGTAGTTGTAGTCAATCCTCCATTTAGTGCTGAGGATGTCAAGAAAAACTCAATGAACAGATCCATAATGGTCTGGTGTAATTCAATTCCTGATGAAGGAAGTTCCAACTCTGTAAAACCACCAGCTCCTGTTAATGACTTAGTCGTGAACCAAGATTAGTTTATACTGAGTAGCCAAACTTGGTACCTCAGCCAAAGAATATATCGTTAATTCCAAAGTTATTAATGAATGTAACCGTGCTACTAGGGTCACGATGTACCAGGTTTGTTTGCTTACATTTTGTCAAACATGGTAGGTTTGAAATATTTTTGACCTTGTATGGCATCAGACTTTTTTGGAGTTTATTAACAAATGTAAAGTGTGCAGCATAAAGCTAATGTTGGATGACCTAACCCCCCCCCCACCCCCCCCCCCCGAGGTTTATACCTTACTACCAGCGAACTTGGAAAAGTATCGCTTGACCTGACCAACTTCCACCGTTCCTCCAGGACACTAAGCATTTGTGTGACGGCAAATTATTTCGCACGGTACTGAGAGTTTAGTATCTACTGCAGATAAAAACTGCATAAAACAGTAGCTAAAAGATTTAGCTACTACTCCAGTCCACTACCTAATAACGATGATGATATGTAATGACTCCTGCCCATGTAACACAAGGTATTTTTAGAAAAATCGAAGAAACACTTCGAAAGTAAACAGCGTATTTACTAAAGTCACAAACTCTCGAGCAAAGTCAGCCAGAATTAGTCGGCTACAGAGTCATGTTAACTAATTTTAATAAGACGTCTGTAGCGCCAAAGCTTAACCATTTTCATTTTTTTCTTTTTTTGGTTCTTATCTAGTTGTTGAAGACATAGTGGTAATAAATATAAAGTTAGAGAAATAAGCAATAGTCAGTGCAAAGAATCGCATTTAGAAAAAGTGAAGTTAGTTTGTGACGATGTTGGCAACACTCTCACACCCGGACTTGTGAGCCAGAGCTCAACCATCTTTCTGACCCCCCGACTAACACACGTCCTCACTGTCGCTACTTTCTCGCCGTCATGTTACCTGTGTCATGTTACCTGGCTGTCATGTTACCTGGCTGTCATGTTACCTGGCTGTCATGTTACCTGGCTGTCATGTTACCTGGCTGTCATGTTACCTGACTGTCATGTTACCTGACTGTCATGTTACCTGACTGTCATGTTACCTGACTGCCATTGTACTGACTGCCATGTTACCTGACTGCCATGTTACCTGACTGCCATGTTACCTGACTGCCATGTTACCTGACTGCCATGTTACCTGACTGCCATGTTACCTGACTATCATGTTACCTGACTGTCATGTCACCTGACTGTCATATCGCATCGCTGTGTCAATTTATTTAACTATGAATCATCTTGTTGTATTCACCTCTAATTCATGACTTCCGAGTTTTGTGGTTTAACAGTCATAACTTGAGTGCACCAAGTTACTCCTTGTCTGTTCAGTACTTTTATTCTTTTGTATATAATTCATCCCCTGAATAGAGATTCACCGATCCCTTCTAATTTCTGATCTGACCACTACAATTCTTTATGTTTTTAATATGATCTAAAAACATGATATATGTTTTCTTTTTGTACAATATTTTGTTCAATATTCTTTGCACTGTACAGAATCACTGTCTGATACCCGTCTCTGTAGCATCTGCCAGTCTGTCTATTCTCCATGTATTTACCTGCCTGCATGACGAGGTCACTATGCATGTAGCGTATTCCCAGCCGTCATGTAGTCATATATAGCTGTACAATGTAGCTATTACGCTCTTATGACTTGGGAATGTTTGCATGAAGATGCTGGCCCTCAGTTTTCAAACTCGCCTTTGGTATATATTCAGTCATTATGGAGCTGGCAACGTGAACAAGATGGTACAGCATTATGGAGCTGGCAACGTTAGCAAGATGGTACATCATTATGGAGCTGGCAACGTTAGCAAGATGGTACAGCATTATGGAGCTGGCAACGTGAGCAAGATGGTACAGCATTATGGAGCTGGCACCGTGAACAAGATGGTACAGCATTATGGAGCTGGAACGTAGCAAGATGGTACAGCATTATGGAGCTGGCAACGTTAACAAGATGGTACAGCATTATGGAGCTGGCAACGTGAGCAAGATGGTACAGCATTATGGAGCTGGCAACGTGAGCAAGATGGTACAGCATTATGGAGCTGGCAACGTTATCAAGATGGTTTCAGCATTATGGAGCTGGCAACGTGAGCAAAATGGTACAGCATTATGGAGCTGGCAACGTTACCAAGATGGTACAGCATTATGGAGCTGGCAACGTTAGCATGATGGTACAGCATTATGGAGCTGGCAACGTGAACAAGATGGTACAGCATTATGGAGCTGGCAAGGTGAACAAGATGGTACAGCATTATGCAGCTGGCAACGTTAGCAAGATGGTACAGCATTATGCAGCTGGCAACGTTAGCAAGATGGTACAGCATTATTGAGCTGGCAACGTGAGCAAGATGGTACAGCATTATGGAGCTGGCAACGTGAGCAAGATGGTACAGCATTATGGAGCTGGCAACGTGAACAAGATGGTACGTCATTATGGAGCTGGCAACGTGAGCAAGATGACACAGCATTATGGAGCTGGCAACGTGAGCAAGATGGTACAGCATTATGGAGCTGGCAATGTGAACAAGATGGTACGTCATTATGGAGCAAGATGACACAGCATAATGGAGCTGGCAACGTTAGCAAGATGGTACAGCATTATGGAGCTGGCAACGTGAACAAGATGGTACAGCATTATGGAGCTGGCAACGTGAGCAAGATGGTACAGCTTTATGGAGCTGGCAAGGTGAAACATGATGGTACAGCTTTTTGGTGCTGCAACGTGAGCAAGATGGTACGCATTATTGAGCTGGCAACAGTGAGCTAGATGGTACAGCATGTTGCAACCCCTCTGATGGCTTACAATTGATTATCATGTAATATGTAATGTATAGGTTCCTTTTCATTTAAATTTTTTATATTGCTTATATCTTTGCGTTTTAATAGCTAAACGTAAATGTATGACTTTATATTATATTGGACTATTATTTGTTATTTAGTTATGTTGTTAGGTGTATATAAAATGTGCTAGTTAGGCTTGATTGTCAAACTACTGTTATATCGCTTGTCGCTTGTGATTCTGCCGGACAGCTTCTGAGCTGCTGTAGTACCTCGTTAGCTATCTACGTGATAGCGGGGGGGGTGTCCTAACCTTCCTTTGTGAAGGATTCAGTTGCTAGAGACTCGCTTGTGGTTGGGTCATTGTCTGTCTGAGTAGGCTGGGACTCGCTTGCTGGTCGGACTGCTTAGCTTGTCTGTCTGACTGTCTGCTGGAGACTCGCATTGCTGGTTCGGACAGGCTTGTCTGTATGGACAGTTCTGCTAGAGACTCGGCGTGCTGGGTGGGACATTGTAGGTCTGAGAGTCTGCTGGAGACTTCGCTTGGGTGGTTGGACAGATTTGTCTGTCTAATTATCTCTTGTTGGTTCTTAGAACTTTGTTCACTGGAAAATTGTGTTGACTTTGGAGTTTCGTCGTTGTACTGAGGTTGTGTGTCACATAGACACTGCGAACATCTCAGGTACCGAGCTATAGCTACTGGACTAATTTTGTTCGGTTCTGTGTATTGTCTCAGTCCACAGTTTTATTTATTGCTGGAACATAAAGATTCAGTTATTATGGGAGTTTTGTAAACTTTGTGGTGGATCTGCAGATGTCCCTACTTAGTGTCGTTTTTTATTATCTCCTTGTTACTGATTCTGTGTCGCTGTCGCTTGATATTGCATTGCTTTTGGGCTTGCATTCTTGGTTGTTCAAGCAGACTGTTCGGGTTGCCAGTCGAGTCAGAAGTCAGTTTATTTGAGACTTGTCAGTCGCTTGTTTATGTCTAAATTCGAGCTTGAGACACAGCTATCTACCATAAAGGCCGTATACGCTTTCACCACACTTGTAATATTTGTTATATCTTATTAATTGTTAATGTACATGACGTACTTTAGAATGATTAATGTGATTTTGTGCTTCAGCACAATAATATCTGAACTCGAGTGATTGATTTTATTTTGATTGTTGTAATTAATTTAATTTTGATAATATATCTCTAGTCAACCTTATTAACTTTATAAATTTATTAAATGTTTATTTCTCTAGTTTAGTAGACCTACTGTTGTAATCCTAAACGCGCTTATTGACATACTGAAATTTTAATGGGAGAATTGGATCAAGGATACTGGTCTTCTTGTTACGAAACCCAGTTATCGGCTGGATGTAGAAGAGGCAGTCTTTCTAGTATTCACTGGAGTCTCTAAGCTTTTTAGAACGCGTTTTTTGTAACAAATGGGGGAAACTGTTCCGGGAGGCTCTTTGACCAAGGGTTGGAGAAACTGTCCGGGAGGCTCTTGATCCCAAGGCGTTGGAGAAAAACTGTCCGGATGCTCTGATCCAAGGATTGTTGGGAGAAATTGTCAGTTTGAATACTAGTACTCTATGATCAAACACCATTGTTACATTTCCTATCTGAAGACTTGAGTTTTGTATTGTTATCAACATACAAGGTGGTTGTATGTACCTGACTGAGTCTCTTGATCAAAGGAGATGGATATATGTTTATGAGCTCTAGCTCTAAGACAACCAACACTAAAATTTCCTATTAGGTTGATAGTTTCCCATAATCATTCTCTCGTAGTACAATTTTTTTCGTGTTGTATGCTCAAGTCCCCGAACCAGTTAATTGTTACTCTGTCTTTGTCTGAGTTAAGTACATTAAAACTTCAGATGTGTTGGCAAGTAGCCAAGTATCTCGGTGGTGACGTATAAACAGGAATTACACGCTGAAATGTTCAGTGCAATTAATTTATGTTTTATTCGTTTCCTGCTCATACAAAGGATGTCTGTTTATGATCATGATCAGTTGCCTAGTGTCAACTTATTAGGAGTATGACGCTATTTGATGAGAAAAAGCAACTAGCGCATGAAGTGTGCTAGTGGCGAGGCCGAGTGTAGCTCTTGTTCTCGCTCTCACCCTTCCGCATCATGACATTATAGCACAGAGTGTAGCTGGTGGATGACACAGCCTAATACTTGTTCCGTGTATTACTACACCTGTATTTTATTATCCTAGACCAGATCTTGACACTCTAGAGACGGCTGGACCAAGTGTCCGACCTAAGGACCGTACCTGACCATGTTAATTTCCTCTATCTCCTCCGTTACCCACTGGTCATATACTCTGGTTCAGTTTGCGAGGTTTGATGGAGAAAAATACATGTTGTTGTCAGATGATAGTGTTTCTACACAGTCATGGAATATTGTTGTGTTAACTGATTCTTTTCGTGAAAAAGCCATTGATTTTGCTCACAATTGTCCCATAGGAGGACATTTGGGTGTAAAGAAGACACTCGGTAAACGGCCAAAACATTTTACTTGGCCCAAGATAAGGAAACAGTAGTGATCATGTGCGACTTGCCCGTGTGTCAAGTGACAGGAAAGCCAGGCAACACCTCCCCTGCACCTCTCCTTCCCTTCACGTCATGGTGCCCCATTCTCACTCTTTTTTTGATTGTTTTTGGTCCTTTGCTAGAACCAAACTAGGAAACCAATACTTATTTACTTTATGGACGCTGCAACACGCTACCCCGAAGCTTTCCTAGAAAAATTAATGCCCGTGCTATTTGAGAGCGTTGATAAAAATTTTTCCCCCGGTTTGGGATTGCACGAGAGATACAATCAGCGGGACTAATTTCATTTTCTAGATCTTTCGAGAATTTTTATCCCCCCGGGAAATAAATCTGTACTTTCAACCATTTATCACCCACGTCCAGGGGCTCTGAGAGATTTCATCAGACACTGAAGCCCCATGATAGACCCCATTTGAACATTTTTCTGAGACTGGGATGAGGGTTCCCTTTTCTTCTGTTCGCTATGGAGAAAGTGAGAAAGAAATCTCGGATTTAGCCCTTTGAATAATATTCGGACCCCCAAGTGCGGGGCCCTCTCGCAGTTTTGAAAGCGTGGGGACGGAAAATAAAATCCATCATTGAGTACTTCCCCTTTCTTTAAAATGCAGCAACATTTGAACCCGCTAGAGAGCTGTTTCGAAAAACCTGTTTCAGCCCAAGCTAAATGACAAAAATTTATAAAAGCGTGCTGTCTCTCGTTTTTTTAAAGGGGAGATAAGGTGATGGCTGGGAATTAGTACCGGGTCATGCTTACAAGCCGGGTATGATGGCCCCCGGGAAAAGTAGTAAAAAAAGCTTAGCGACGTAAATTATTTGGTACGTACCCTGGGAAAAAAAAATCTAAAACATGTATACCAGTTAACCCGCTTTAAGGCAACACGCTAGTCTCACCCACTATTCTATTCTTCCCGGCCGGGGAAAACGTCAGTCTACCGACTCTTAAGGGATGAGGTTCGTTTTGAAATTCAGGGCTCTACAATACTAGACGATTTTCTTGTAACCTTGGGATTGTTAAACTGGTGAATTAAAAAATGATTTTGAATTTCCCTGAATTGTTCGGGGATGTTCCCAAACGTTGTACTTGGGTGTACACCGTTTTTATGTCAGGGAGCATCACCCATTAAGCAATCACCCTATAGGATGAGCCCAAAAAAGCATAAAACATTAGGAAGAGGTTATTTTCTGTTATCTCGGACTTATTTAACGCAGTAAAAGCCATGGGGTTCCCTGTATTTTTGTGCCTAAACCTGCGGTAGTTTCAGGATGGCACTGATTACAGGAAAATGAACTTGTCACCTTTCTGTGGTTATCCTCTACCCGCATTGAACCTTATTTATGTGGCAGGAGCCGGTTTTCAGCCGTTTAGACTCTTGCGAGGCTATTATCAATCCCGCTTACTGAACGTGCTCAAGAAATATCTGCTTTTACTGTTCAAGATGGATTGTTTAAATACCTCGTCCCCCCTTCAGCCTATTAACGCGGCTTCTTCATTCCCAAGTATTGAACGGGTTTACCCTCAACTTAGAAGGAGTAGAAGCCTACCTTACGACTTGTGGGTACAGTGACAGTGGGAACGCACTTGACGCGTCTCAAGCATTGTTTTAGAGACTCGCGCATAAACTTCACTGTCAAAATTAGCTAAAAAGTATTTTTGGGCAAGCCAAGATTCCTATCTAGGTTTTGTCGGCCAAAGGGGGTTGCCCTATGAGGCTAAGGTTCGTGCAATTCTGAATTTCCGTGCCACGGATGGAAAGGAGTACAGAGATTTCCCGGGTTTTGCAGGATTTTCGCAGGGGCCCCCAAACTTTTTTTTCAGATTGCAGCTCCCTCACGAGCTTACTAGCAGCAAAATTCATTCACCCGGACGAGATTTTTTCAGATCGTTAAAAGGTTTTAAAACTTTGCTCTCCTCTGTCCTGTGTTGAAAATCCTAAATTTCAAACTCCTTTTTTTTACTATGATGCGAGTGGCTATGCATGGGTGCTGTCCTGCTCCAACATCAACATCCATGAAATTTCCATCCCATATGTTACTATTCATCAACTTAAACGACACCCGAAAAAATTTTGCCACTATTGGAAAAAGGCTTGTCTTTGGGGTCCCTTTGGAACATTTTTACGTGTTTTTTGGGGACTTCCCCATTTAAAATTAAAGTTTTTTTCTTTCCACAATCCACTCACCTACATAAAAACTTGAAAATAAAAAGCTAGGGTCATGAGGTGGGCCTCAGAAACCAAACCCTTTTTCTATTAGTAAAAACCCCCTTAATGGTCATTGTTGTAATTGCTGACGCCTGTCTCGTCCTTAAATTTTTGTTACATTTTTTACGTAATTTTATCCCCCAAACCTTTTGTTCCTTTTTGCTAGTAAAATTCTAAAGTAATTAATCCCCCACCCCATATTAACTTTATTATCAGTCATGTTAATTATTATTTTTATATATTCACAGAAATGTTGTGTGAGGGGGAGACAAGCGAGTGTTAGTGGGTAGTGTTGGGGGTGATGTACTGCGTGACACACACTGTCCGTCGCAGACCCCCCCTTCACTACACACCTTAAGCTTTCTACTAGTGTTCATACTGCCCGCTTCCACAACCCCTACTTAAGAGTGGAATCAGTCTCCTTACTATGACGACCCCAACGTGCCCCCCTTGTCGCGCTATCCTGTCTCACATGATGTATATAACCCCGAGTATCAGAAATACGATACTGGTACTGCCCTATTTGGGGATATCCTATACGGACGCTGTGAAAATTTTAGAAATGCTTGGCACAAGAGACTGGATTTTTAAAATTTTTTTGAATGAGTAACCGAAATATGTGAAAACTGCAACTCCTAGTGCGACCCCCTGTCGTTTGGGGGGGGTGTTGCACCCCTGAATGGGTTACAATATTATCTGTTATATATAATTTTTTTATCTTTCATTAATTTAATTCTTATATTTCGATAATAGCAAAATCGTAAATGTATGTTTTTAATTATTATTTGATTTTTTGTTATTTAGCTTATGTTGTTAGGAGTATAAAAAAATGTGCCAGTTAGGTTTGGATTGTCAAAACTGAAATTATCCTTGTCGTCGTTATACTGCCGGTTTCGGCTGAAAGTTGTCCCCCGTAGCTATCAGTGTGGGGGGGGGTCCTCACCTCGTGTGAATTATTCAGTCTCCCGGGGAAAACTCGTTTGCGGGTCGGACAGCTTGTCTGTCGACAGCTGCTGGAGACTCCTTGTGGTCGGAAGCTTGTCTGTTGACGTCTGCTGGAGACTCGTTTGTGGTTGGAAGATTGTCTTTTCCATTTTCTTTTTAGTTCGTCGAACTTGTTCAAAAAACATTGAAAAGACTTAGTTTTTTTCGACGTTGTACTGGGTTGTGTTCACATTGACACTCTGAACATTCAGGCCCCGACTTAGTTTGACCTAATTTGTACGGTTCCCGTTATGTCACAGTCACATTTTTTCCTTGCTAAACTTGTTTCGTTTATTGGGAGTTTTGTAACTTTGTGGAGGACTGTGATTCCCTCTTATGTCGTTTTTTTACCCATTCCTGATTTTGGTCGCTGTCGCTTTTATATTGCATTTCATTTGGTTAGCATTCTTTTTTGTTCAAGCAACTGTTTGGGTTGCCAGTCGGTCAAGAAGTTAGTTTTTTTGAGGACTTTTTTCAGTACTTGTTTAAGTCTAAATTTGATCTTGAGACACAGTTAAATACTTAAGGCACTTTTAAACCCTACACACCTTTTACATATTTTTAATATTTATTAAATGTTAATGTTTCCTGACAGTACTTAAGAATTTTAAATGTGAAGGCTTTAGCACAAATTTGAACTCGAAGATTGATTTTATTTTGATTGCTGTAATTAATTTTAATTTTTAATATACCCCTAGACAATTATAATTTAATAAATTTATTAAATTTTTAAATTTTTCTATTGTACCCTACCAGTTGAAATCCTAAAGCACTATTGAACCATAATGAATTTAATGGATATTGGACAAAAGGGTATGACTATTTTACAAAACCCGTAACAGGCTGGGGGCTAGAAGGGCAGTCCTTTTTAGTATTCATGGGGAATCTCTAAGCTTTTTTAAAGCGTTTTTTTTAACAGCTCGCTATGTGACTAATCTTCAGTGGTCCCCCACTGCTCTCTGAATGCCCCTTTAGTGGGCAGGCGCTCACCCTCTCATAGCCTCTCAGTGGTCCAGGCGCTGCTCCTCTGTACCTCTCAGTTTCCCGGAGCTCCCCCCTCGACTACCCCCTCAGTGGTCCAGGCGCTCGCTACTCTCTAGCCTCTAGTGGTAAAGGGGCTCGACTCTGACTACTTCATGGTCAAGGCGCTCGCTCTTCTGACTAGCCTCCATGGGGCCAGGG
>NW_026476252.1:0-10613 GCF_026875155.1 Cherax quadricarinatus
TGGGGAGGTGGGGGGGTGAGGTGGGTGGTGTGGGTTGGTGTGGTGTTGGTGGTGATGGTGTGTGGTGGTGATGGTGGTGGTGGTGATGTGATGTTGGTGATGGTGGTGATGGGTGGTGGTGATAGTGGTGGTGGTGATGGTGGTGGTGGTGGGGTGGTGGTAGTGGTGATGGTGGTGGTGGTAGTGGTGGTGGTGATGGTGATGGTGGTGGTGATTGGTATGGTGGGTGGTGTCATGGTGATGGTTGGTGGTGGTGGTGGTTGGTGATGGTGGTGGTGTTGGTGATGGTGGTGGTGGTGATGGTGGTGGTGATGGTGGTGGTGGTGATGGTGGTGGTGGTGTGGTGGTGGGTGGTGGTGGTGATGGTGATGTGGTGGTGGTGGTGATGGTGTGGTGGTGATGGTGGTGGTGATGGTGGTGGTGGTGGTGGTGATGGTGCTGATGGTGGTGGTGGTGATGGTGGTGGGGTGATGGTGCTGATGGTGGTGTGGTGATGGTGGTGGGTGATGGTGGTGTTGGTGATGGTGGTGGTGGTGGTGGTGGTGGTGGTGGTGGTGGTGGTGATGGTGATGGTGGTGTGATGGTGATGGTGCTGGTGGTGTTGATGGTGTGGTGGTGGTGGTAATGGTGGTGATGGTGGTGGTGGAGGTCATGGTGGTGATGGTGGTGGTGGTGATGGTGGTGGTGGTGGTGATGGTGGTGGTTGGTGGTGATGGTGGTGGTGGTTATGGTGGTGGTGGTGATGGTGTGGGTGGTGGTGGTGGTGTGGTGATGGTGGTGGTGGTGGTGATGGTGGTGGTGGTGGTGGTGATGGTGGTACTGGTGGTGATGGTGGTGGTGGTGGTGGTGATGCTGGTGGTGGTGGTGATGGGGTGGTGGTGGTGATGGTGATGGTGGTGTGGTGATGGTGGTGGTGGTGGTGGCGGTGGTGGTGGTGGTAGTGATAGTGGTGGTGGTGATGGTGGTGGTGGTGGTGGTGGTGGTGATGGTGATGGTGGTGGTGATGGTGGTCGTGGTGATGGTGATGGTGGTGGTGATGGTGGTGATGGTGGTGGTGGTGATAGTGGTGGTGGTGAGTGGTGGTGGTGGTGGTGGTGGTGGTGGATGGTGATGGTGGTGGTGGGTGATGGTGGTGGTGGTGATGGTGATGGTGGGTGATGGTGATGGTGGTGGTAGTGGTGATGTGATGGTGGTGTGGTGGTGTTGGGATGTGGTGGTGTTGGTATGGTGATGGTGGGGTGGTGGGTGGGGGTGGTGGTGGTGGTGGTGTGGATGGTGATGGTGGTGGTAATGATGGTGGGGGTGGTGTGGTGGTGCATGTGGTGGGTGGGGTGATGGTGGTGGTGATGGTGGTGGTGGTGGTGTTGGTGATGGTGGTGGTGGGGTGGTGATGGTTGTGGTGGTGGTGATGGTGGTGTGATGGTTGGTGGTGGTGATGGTGGTGGTGGTGGTGGTGATGGGGTAGTCTGTGGATGGTTGGTTGTGGTGGTGATGGTGGAGGTGATGGTGATGGTGGTGGTGGGGGATGTGTGGTGGTGGTGTGATGGTGATGGTCGTGGTTGGTGGTGATGGGTGGTGGTGAGTGATGGTGAGGTGGTGGTGGTGGTGGATGGTGGGTGCTGATGTGGTGGTGGTGGTGGTGATGGTAGTGGTGGTGTGATGGTGGTGCTAGTGGTGAGGTGGTGGTGATGTGGTGTTGGTGGTGGTGGTGTGGTGATGGTGGTGGTGCTGGTGGTGGTGATGGTATAACGGTGTTGTTTGGTATTCTGTAAGCGGGGTGTGAATGATATACTTCTTCGGAGGCTTCTTTGTTTATTAATAATGTCGTAGGTGGGTTCACAGGCTTGTGTGTTTGTGCCCATGGCCCGGGCAGGGCCATGCCCGCGAGAGAGAGCTGGGAGTACTTGTGTGTTGATGCCAGGCCGCTGTGTGAGTGAGAGCGAGGCAAGTCTGGGCATACTGAAGTGGCAAGGCCTAGGTGGCAGCACCAGCATAGCGCGAAATATGAACTAAGCTGGCAGACAGCATGGGCTGTCTGTGCAGACAGTACAGGCTGTCTACATACGCTCGGCCACCTACCGCGCGTCGTCCCGACGCGACAATACTGGTAGTAAAAGAAACTCGGTCTCTCTCTCGTAGGAACAGGGCACAGAACACAAAATAAAAACATATATATACATATGGACATGGAAAAAAAACCTTCCTACAGTTAGGAAAAAAAAACAAGTGGGTGTGCTAAACATCGTGGTCAAAGGCAGTGAGCGTCGATGGGCATCAACTGCACGCCTTCCTGCTCTGGACAGATACTGCAACACAGGAGACATCGCTGCGGCTGAGCTGTGACGTAACAGGTTACGGTCTCCTCTGGAACGGTGAGCAGTCATCGTAGGAGTCGCTGCAGGTTTCACTCAACCTGGGGCACGACATGCTGGTGCCCTCGAGTGAGGCGTCGACAAAACTCGGCAACTGGGCAGGACTTCTGGCAAGCGACTCAGGAGGACACTTCTCGACTGGTACTGTCGCTGGGCTATCACTGCCGGCGAGCGTGGAGCGAGTTGTGGAGTGAGTCGTGGCAGAGACGACTGGCGAAACATCTGGGAGTCGTAACATCATACACCAACTGCAGTGAGAGAGCTAGCAGTCAAAGTGACGACATCTTTGTGCAGGCTGCTCACTGAAGCTTGTGAAAACGAGGCTGACACAGCGCCTGCCGACAGGCCTGGCTGGGGCTTGACGATATCATCTCTCGACAGTTGGAGTTATAGCAGAGGTTAGTCTAAGCGTCCCCAGACTTGTTTCTCTACACATAACCGCACTCTGACGGTCTGGAGGTGAAGTGAAACAAATCTCGATGGGAATCGTAGCAGGTACGATTCTGCAGAACAACACGAGCGACGAGCATAAAAGCTTTCTGTACAAGGGGCTCATACGCTCAGGGCTGAGTAATCAGCTGTCAAACACTGGTCAGGCGGGTGACTTAACACAGTGGTGCTACTCAGGTCTGGCTGGGCCAGACCTCACTGGACACACGAAACTTTAAAAACACACCGCTGTACATACGGTACAACATGGCTTAACTAGCAAATGATGCTTTTCTGCGCATAAAACTGACTATTACAACCTAGGATTTCAAATGGCCTGTTATCCCAGGTGTAATGGGAGCAAATAAACACAGTAGAAAAAGTTTAGACTTATATTATCCTTCACCAATTTAGAACAGCAATATGTACACTATGTACAGTGATAAATATAGTGCACTCCACGGTAAGCAAGGCAGAAATAGAAGCCACAAGATAGCAGACCGTGCTTCAACCAGCTCTAGAATGGGAATGACAAGGGCAGACAGGAGAGCGGTATCCACATAACCTCTGCGATTGCCAATCCCACCTTCTTATTGGCTAGAACCTGGTCACTAGTTGAACGATGGGGCCCCATCACCAACTCTTAGCAACCTGGTTCGCTGGTTGGGGGAGATAGCCTGTAAATGAGGGTGTGTCCATGCGCCGAATAAAGGTTACGTACTCTTTGCATGCCACACCCCCACCCCCGAGAAGGCTCAGGAATTAGGCTGCCACCTCCCAGTGGTAACCGTGCCGCCATGGCACAAAATAATGGGACCGCCTATCCTCTCCACCATCCAACTCTTAGATAGAGCTCAGCTTTCCTAGTGACCAAAAGCCAAACCCTAAACTCAGAGTGAGACAGCAGTCAGATAGGCCAACATAGGTCCAAGATACAAGCGGACGGAAAGCCCGTATCCCCTCACTAAAAAAAAAACCCCACATCAGGGATAAAAAAAAGAGCTTGAAAAGGGGGGGTTACCACAAATACATCCTAACCTAAATAAAATATTAAACTAGACTCTTGACAAAGAGTCTGCCAAAAACATTTTCTTTGCCGGCAATATAATTAATTTTTATATTATAGGGCTGCAGCCTAAAGCGTCCAACGCATAAGCCTTGTGTTGTGATTCTTCATGGCTTGGAGATAGACTAACGGGTTGTGATCACTGTAGACTGTGACCACCTGCGATGTCTGGCCCACATAAACATCGAAATGCTCCAAAGCCATTACCAGCGCGAGGGCTTTTTTTTCAATGGTAGAGTAAGCTCTCTGATGTGGCTGGAACTTAGCTGAAAAGTATGCGATTGGCTGCAGCTCCTTGTTCCCGATTTGTAATAGTACCGCCCAAACCCCAGACTCACAAGCATCAACCTGTAATGAAAAAGGTTTGGAGAAGTCTGTAGACAGGAGAATGGGTGCAGAGCACAATAATCTTTTTGCTTTATTAAAAGCAGTGTTACAATCTGACGTCCAATTAAAGGGAACTTTATGACGGGTTTAAGAGAGGTAAGAGGGGCTACAATATCTGAGAAATTCTTACAGAATCTTCTGTAAAATCCTATCATGCCTAGGAAACGTTGAAGAGATTTCCTATCATGAGGAACTGGATATTCTTTAATCGAAAGAACTTTAGCAAGTTTAGGTGCAACATTACCACTACCTACTTCATGGCCTAGAAAAGTGACAGTGGCCTGGCCAAAGGAAGATTTAGACAAATTAACTGTTAATTGGGAATTCTTAAAGGTCTCAAACAGAGCTTTAAGTCTAAGTAGGTGTTGATCCCAAGTATCAGACACCCACAACAATACATCTAGGTATGCTGCCGTGCCTTCAAGTCCTTTAATAGCCTGATGGACGAGTTTCTGGAATGAAGAGGGGGAATTTTTCATTCCGAAGGGGGTAACTGTATACTGATAATGACCTCCTGAATACGAAGGCAGAGATTTCCTTCGCCTTATCTGTCAAAGGTACCTGATAGTAACCTTTAAGGAGATCTAATTTGGACACAAAAGTAGCCTTACCCACAAAGTCAATTACGTCATCCAGACGAGGAAGAGGGTAAGCATCTGTGATTGTGACCTCGTTTACTTTACGGTAGTCTGTGCACATACGAAACCCTCCATCAGCCTTTTTTACTAGGATGCACGGTGAAGCCCATGGACTAGATGACTCCTCCACTAAACCATGTTCTAACAAGAAGTCTACTTCCCTGCTGAAGTAACCTTTGCTTTTCAGGATTAGCTCTGTAGGGGGAGAGTTTAAATTGGTTTAGATTTTCCCACATCTACATCATGGTAACCTAACGTACATTTTTTTTGGCACATCCGAAAAAATATTAGGATATGACTGTAGAAGCTCAGTTAAATTGGTTGCTTGTATTTCAGATAATCCATCCATTAACGGGCTAGGATCCTGAGGAGGACAGAATTTGAAAGTTTAGTAATTAATTTCAGAGATAGAGTGCAAAGAGTCAGAGTCGTCCTCAGAGGTAAGGACAGAGTCATTACTGGGACTTTATCTGGTGTATGAAAGGCCTTGATTTGATTAATGTGGTAAGTTTTTGTTTTTGAGGTCTTATCAATGGGGGCTACCACATAATTTAAATCAGATAATCTACTTACTATCTGCATAGGTCCCGTAAATCTAGCTTTCAAGGTGTGGCCAGGTATAGGTTCCTGCACCAACACCTTGTCTCCTGGATGGAAGGAGCGGAATTGTGCACTTCTGTCATACCTCTGTTTCATCTTACTTTGAGCTGTCTTTAGGTTAGCCGTGGCTAACTCACGTGCCACCTGCAACCTTGAAGACGGGTTGTAGAGTGCTGAGCTTACGTCTTCTCCCATCCATCCTTCTTTGAGCACCCGAAGAGGACCTCGTACATTGTGCCCAAAGATCAGCTCAAACGGACTATACCCTGTAGACTCTTGCACCGTCTCTCGTACTGAGAACAGCAACAACGGTAAAGATTCATCCCAATCTGTCGGAAAGTGCATGCAAAAACTTCTCATCATTGTTTTTAATGTTTGGTGGAATCTTTCCAAGGCGCCTTGGGACTGAGGGTGATAGGCAGTGGATAAGTTGTGAATTATCCCTAACCTAGTTAATACTTCCGTAAATGCTTTGGCAGTGAAGTTAGTACCTTGATCACTTTGTATAGTTTTAGGAATGCCAAAACAAGAAATGAATTTTGTTAAAGCTTTGAGAATAGCTTTAGTATTGATACTACGTATTGGGATCGCTTCAGGATATCTGGTTACTTTATCCATAATTGTAAAATAAATACTGATTTCCAGACTTTGACTTAGGTATGGACCTACACAATCTATAATTAAATCTGCAAAAAGGTTCTCCATCAGCAGGTATGGGTTGGAGAGGTGCAGGTTTAATGGAATGTCCAGGTTTTCCAACTTGCTGACATTCTCGGCAACACCTAATATGATTCTTCACATCTTTCTTTAATTTTGGCCAATAAAATTCTTTTGTGATTCTATACAAGGTTTTGTAATTCCTAAGTGACCTCCTGATGACGTATTATGAGCTATATTTAATATCTGAGGTCTATACTTGGTTGGAACCACTAACCTGTCGTATAATTGCCGGCCCTCTATCTCCTTACCAGTCTCAGTGCAAACCAAATAATCATTTTTAACTTCATACTTGACTGGATGACCCAAAGAGGATTTACCCATGGATGCCTCAAAAGCGAATTTTAAAGAAGGGTCCTTTCGTTGTTCCTCCCGGAAGGACAGTCCCTCGGGCATGGAAACAGAGACATCTGGCAATCCTGCAACCTGGAATAGGAAGGCTTGATCGGGGTCTGTTCACTTGATTTACGAGACTCCGGCCGGTGTGTCTCATAAAACAACGTGGCTATTCCGAGATCGGAGTCGTCCAAGGATAGGTCAACATTCTCCCCAGACAACCCTTGGGATGTTGCCCGAGTTATGGCCAACACTGGAGAAGCATTAATCATTATAGGTTCAGGACACGAAGTAACAGTAGTAATGTTATTACCCAGTAATAACATGGCATTTTTTCGTGGGAAAATCCTTCTGAGACCCTACAGTCAAGTACCCAGTGTAATATTTGCACTGTACATAAATTTTATGCAAAGGAACAGAATATATAGCTCCTCCATAGCTTCCAATAAAACTGAGGAATTCAAGGAAGTATTCTCTGAAAGGGGTAATAATTCCTTCTCTGACAAGTGAGCAATATGCTCCAGTATCTCTAAAGGTATTTACTTTAGTTGGTTCTGAGTTTTCCTGAAGGGAAATAAGACTTTCGCAATAATAAGGGGCCATACCTTTTTCTACTTCTCTAGGGGACATGTTTACTAGGGATCTTAGAGATTTTCCGATGGGTGAGGTTTTTGGGGGCCAGGCTGGAACTGATGTTGACCTACTTTATTACACCTGAGCAGCGTACAGCGCCTTGCCCTTTACTCCCTGAGACGTTGCAAGTTGGTGTCGCTTCTGGCTGGTGCCTCTGAGATATATTGTTGTCGAAGATGCTCCAGAAGTAGGTTTGCCATCTCCGCAGGGGGCCCATATGTTGAGAAGCGTGGATCCCAAGTGATTGGTGGATGATGAAGACGCTATCCTCGCTGGGCACTTCTTTCTCCAATGTTGCTCAGATCGTTGCTCTCGCAGGACTGTTGAAAACGAGAGACGGGATACCGCTCGGACAAGGAGCGGTTCGTTTCGAAGGTATCAGCCAACCTGGCCGCCTCCAATGCAGTGGTTAAGTCACGATCCTGCAGAAGACACGACCTTGGGTCCCCACAGAACTCCAGCAGGTTATCAATCGATAAGCTGCACCAGTCCTCAAAGTTAGAGACACCACTCGCTTTATAACCAAGCTGGTAAAAGCTTTGGTTTGCTGTCTCAACAAAGTCCACCAGGGACGGACCAAGCTGCCGCCTGTTCAATTTGAAGGTCTTACGATATTTAGCTGGAGGTTACATGTATATGACTCCAACACTGTGGTATTCACTACTTGAATAATCAGTGAATTCAGCGTCAGTTAATACCGACGAAAATTTCTGTGCCTGTACCCAATAATGCTGTATGAACCAAAGCGCTGCCCAGTGCTGTTCCGGCCACCTCAAGCTCGAGCCTGATTTTCGAAGCTTTCGAAAATTGCAGCGCGGTTCAGACTCATTGAGCGTGGTAACAAGCAGTACTGATTTTTGGTAAACTGAATATCGTTTACAGGAATGCGAAAAACTGCCCTCCTTTCTCTTTCCCTATCAAATATTTTTCCTTGCGAATGCTCTCTGTCCTAGTTTGCACCAGCGTGATTTTTTGCCAGCTCAAGTGCCAACGACGCTGATTCACTCGAGATACACCCAGCTGCACCATACTGACCATTTTGTGTAGGTGTATCATCTTCCTCATGCGAGAACATAAGAGTTTTTTCTTAGCTCCGTAAGAGGGAGGAGTTGGATTGTGCCATCTCTTCTCAATAAGTATGTCAGCAATAAGTTGAAACGCAGTTGCGCGCTGTAAGAGTGCGTTTATAGGGAATGCAATGGAACGAGCAATTTGCCAACACCGCTGTAGGGACAATTTAGGTAGGTATGCAAAGTATATGCCGACACAGGCGTCTGACTCGTCTAGGTGGCCATAAGTTTATTCGCTCATGCACAGTACGAATACCAACGTAACACGTTAATTTGCAGACCGCTTAGCTATGCACAGTACGATTGTAGAATTTCATACAGCAACAGCCGACTCACCACAGATGACCGTAGCGAAGCGAGCACAATGAACAGATAGTAGCGAGCTGTCTGATCGATCACACTATAGCAAGGCGAACATAAGCAAACTGCCACGCAAATTCTGTTAAAGCGAAGCGAAACAGCAGTAAACAGTGTTCTGTAACAAGCTTCACCTAAGATAAACCGTTTTCTCTAAGTCCAGCTCTCGGACTGGCTTACCATTATTACAACTAGGATTCAAATGGATGTTATCCCAGGTGTATACTGATGGAGCAGATCAATGAGACACAGTCGAAAAAGTTTAGACTCCGCTCGCTCGGCTCGACCTTCACCAATTTAGAACAGGCAAATATGTACACTATGAACAGTGATAAATATAGTGCCACTCCACGGTAAGCAAGGCAGGAATTAGAAGCCACAAGAGACGCGGACCGTGCTTCAACAGCTCTAGAATGGATGACAAGGGCAGACAGACGAGGTGCGGTATCCACATAACCTCTGCGATTGCAATCCCACCTTCTTATTGGCTTGAACCTGGGTCACTAGTTGAACAGATGGCGGCCCCATCACCAACTCTCTTAGCAACCTGGTTCGCTGGTTGGGGGAGATAGGCCTAGTAAATGAGGTGTGTCATTTGGGCCGAATACAGGTTTTACGTATCTTTGCATGCCACATGTCTGACTAAGACATACTAAATGCGAGAACACTGACTGCGAGGAATTAATTAACACACGACATATATCTTCTCTCAATCTTCTCGACACTCTGAAATAGTTACTAGAAACACTCGATGTTGACATCATGGTGTCAGGCGTGCATGTGCAGGTGACGTTCATGCAAGCCAAGTGACGTAACAGGACATCTCGAGGTGACGTCAGGCAGACATCGTGAGGTGACGTCACAGCAGACATCGTGACCGTCATGAAGTCGGGCAAGCATCGTGGGTGACGTCAGACCTCGCGTCACTCTCTCAGCTCCGGTGACGTCAGGCAGGACTTCGTGAGGTGACGTCAGCAGGACATCGTGACGTCAGAAGTCGGGGCAGCATCGTGGGTCGGCGTCGATGTGAATGCGGGCAGCAGACCACAGCATGCTGGCCTTGGGATCTTGGTAACTAGTGGCTTTGTAGGTCTACGTGAATCGGCACACCCACGTGACGTCGTAATCACACCGTAGCTTTCGAGTGGCCTCGGGCACTCGGATACACAGCATGGCAAATGTATTCATTAACGAAAAAACACAGACAGAAAACACAGCAGGGGAGTGGGCAGTGGTTGAGTGTATGGTAGGTTCGGTGGCGAGGAGCCTGGGGTAGGAGTATGGCAGGGGCGAAGCATCTATCCATTCTCTTCTCCTCCACAAAACGTGGAGAACTCACACTGGACGCAGAAAATCACCACAAAAATCACCTTGGCTTGCCTGAAACAGCTGTGCTGAGCTGAACAACTACAGCACCATACAAGTGACGCTGAACAGTGACTTGGTCGAAAAAGCATGGGACACTGTAGCATGAGAAGCTGTAGGGGGTCCTTGTGACGACACTTACAATTCTCGGGAGAATTTCGGCAAATTTTCGGCTGGATCTCATTGTACCGTTCTGGTGCTCAAAATTGCAGACACGACATCAGGTAACTCGTTAGGACGGGTGCTTCTGTGTAGGGGATGAAGTGAAAATGACTTTATAACTCTCCCCCCTTCCTCCAGGCAAACACAACGCTGCAGCACCGCTGTCCCCTTTATAACGGGTTGTTTGGAAATTTTGTAAGCGGGGTGTGTGATTACTTTTCGGAGGCTTCCTTGTTTATTAATAATGTCGTAGGTGGGTTCACAGGCTTTGTTTTGTGCCCATGGCCCCCGGGGAGGCCAAGCCGGAGAGAGGCTGGGGTCTTGGTGTTGATGCCAGGCCCCTGTGTGAGTGAAAGCGAGGGAAGTCTGGGGAACTGAAGTGGCAAGGCCCAGGTGACAGCACCGCATAGCGCGAAATAGAAATAAGTGGGAACCCGATGGGCTGTCTGTGCAGACAGTACAGGCTGTCCAATTTGGGGGT
>NW_026476253.1:0-10634 GCF_026875155.1 Cherax quadricarinatus
ATGCTTACTAGTTGTGACCCAGAGTGACCTGCTGCTGCTTACTAGTTGTGACCCAGTGTGACCTCCTGCTGCTGCTGCTGACTAGCTGTGACCCAAAGTGACCTGCTGCTGCTGCTTTACTCTTGTCTAGCACCTTTCTCAGAAGTAAGTTTATTCAGTTACAGGTACACATAGCTACATACATTATCATACATAGCAGTATATTCTAACCATACAATAGAGCAAAAAAGTAATGTAAAGGACCTGGGAGAGATAATGTCAGAGGATCTTAACTTCAAAGGCCACAACAATGTATCTACCGCATCTGCTAGGAAAGTGATAGGATGGATAATGAGAACCTTCAAAACTAACGACACCAAACCCATGATGATTCTCTTTAAACCGCTTGTTTTCTTTACCCTGGAGTACTGCTGTACACCAACTGCCCCCTTCAAGGCTGGCAACATTGCTGACCTGGAGAGCGTACAAAGAAACGCGGATGGAATAACGAATAAACATGAGTGGAACGAAAGAATCAGTGAAAAATCCCCAGACATCATAGCAGTCACAGAAACAAAACTCGCTGAGACAATAACAGACACAGTCTTCCCAACAGGATATCAGATCCTGAGGAAAGATAGAAAGAGTAGAGGTGGAGGAGGGGTTGCACTGCTCATAAAACACCGATGGGGATTTGAGGAAATGGAAGGCATGAACATGATTGGAGAAAGAGACTACATTGTAGGTACAATTCAGTCCGGAGAACATAAGGTAGTCATTGGAGTGATGTATAACCCACCACAGAACTGCAGGAGGCCAAGAGAGGAGTACGAAGAAAACAACAGGGTGATGGTGGACACACTGGCTGAGGTGGCAAGAAGAGCTCACTCGAGCAGAGCAAAGTTACTGGTAATGGGCGATTTCAACCACAGGGAGATCAACTGGGAAAACCTGGAGCCACATGGGGGTCCCGAAACATGGAGAGGCAAGATGATCAACATGTCAGGGACATCAACATGTCAGGGACACAACCAGAGAGAGAGGGGAGGATGAGCCAGCAAGACTGGATCTTGTGTTCACCCTGAGCAGTTCAGACATTGAGGACATCACTTACAAGAGGCCCCTTGGAGCTAGCGATCATGTGGTTCTGAGTTTTGACTATATAGTAGAGTTACAAGTGGAGAAGGTAACAGGAACTGAAGGGGACAGGCCAAACTATAAAAGGGGGGACTACACAGGTATGAGAAACTTCCTGCAGGAGGTTCAGTGGGACAAAGAAATGGTAGGATAATCAGTAACCGAGATGATGGAATATGTGGCAACAAAGTGCAAGGAGGCAGAGGAAAGTTTTGTTCCCAAGGGAAACAGAAATAATAGGAAGACCAAAACGAGTCCTTGGTTTACCCGAAGGTGTAGGGAGGCAAAAACTAAGTGCAACAGAGAATGGAAAAGGTACAGGAGGCATAGGACCCAGGAAAACAAGGAGATTAGTAGAAGAGCCAGAAACGAGTATGCACAGATAAGGAGGGAGGCCCAGCGACAGTATGAAAACGACATAGCATCGAAAGTCAAATCTGACCCGAAACTGCTGTATAGCCACATTAGGAGGAAGACAACAGTCAAGGACCAGGTGATAAGGCAGAGGAAAGAAGGTGGAGAACTCACAAGAAACGATCAAGAGGTATGTGAGGAGCTCAACACGAGATTTAAGGAAGTATTTACAGTAGAGACAGGAAGGACTCTGGGGGGACAGACCAGATGGGGACACCAGCAAGGAATACACCAACAAGTGTTGGACGAACATACATACAGATGAGGAGGAGTGAAGAAACTGCTAAGGGACATCGATACCTCAAAGGCAATGGGACCGGACAACATCTCCCCGTGGTCTTAGAGAGGGAGCAGATATGTTGTGCGTGCCACTTACCACAATCTTCAACACGTCCCTGGAAACTGGGCAACTACCTGAGGTATGGAAGACGGCAAATGTAGTTCCCAATTTTTAAAAAAGGAGACAGAAAAGAGGCACTAACTATAGACCTGTGTCATTGACGTGTATAGTATGCAAAATTATGGAGAAGATTATCAGGAGGAGAGTGGTGGAGCACCTGGAACGGAACAAGAGTTATAAATGCCATCCAGCACGGATTCACGAAGGCAAATCCTGTGTCACAAACCTTCTGGAGTATTATGGTAAAATAACAGAAGTAAGACATGAGAGAGAGGGGTGGGTTAGATTGCATCTTCTTGGACTGCAAGAAGGCCTTTGGACACAGTTCCTCACAAGAGATTAGTGCAGAAGCTAGAGCATCAGGCGCATATAACAGGAAGGGCACTGCAATGGATCAGAGAATACCTGACAGGGAGGCAACAACGAGTCATGGTACGTAATGATGTATCACATTGGGCACCTGTGACGAGCGGGGTCCCACAGGGGTCGGTCCTGGGGCCAGTGCTATTTTTGGTATATATGAACGACATGACGGAAGGGGTTAGACTCGACTTAAGAAATCGTAATGACACGATTGCAAATAAACCATACCCCCGGCCGGGATTGAACCCGCGGTCATAGAGTCTCAAAACTCCAGCCCGTCGCGTTAGCCACTAGACCAGCTAGCCACAATAAGATTCATCCAACGGCAGTGAAGGGACTTGAGCTAGAGTTCGTCACGGCACGCAGCTGGAGATTCGTCTGTAAAAACTTGCATTTGTGGTCACAGAGGTGCCTGTGCTAACTTTCCTATGGTGTAGAAATATACCTAGTTGGATGAATCTTATTGTGGCTAGCTGGTCTAGTGGCTAACGCGAGGGCTGAGTTTTGAGACTCTATGCCCGCGGTTCAATCCCGGCGGGGGTATGGGTTAGACTCAGAAGTGTCCCTGTTTGCAGATGATGTGAAGTTAATGAGGAGAAATTAAATCTGATGAGGACCAGGCAGGACTTCAAAGAGACCTGGACAGACTGGACACCTGGTCCAGCAAATGGCTTCTCGAATGTAATCCTGCCAAATGCAAAGTCATGAAGATAGGGGAAGGGCACAGAAGACCACAGACAGAGTATAGGCTAGGTGGCCAAAGACTGCAAACCTCACTCAAGGAGAAAGATCTTGGGGTGAGTATAACACCGAGCATGTCTCCGGAAGCACACATCAATCAGATAACTGCTGCAGCATATGGGCGCTGGCAAACCTGAGAACAGCATTCCGATACCTTAATAAGGAATCATTCAAGACACTGTACACCGTGTATGTCAGGCCCATACTGGAGTAGCAGCACCTGTTTTGGAACCCGCACTTGATAAAGCACGTCAAGAAACTAGAGAAAGTACAAAGGTTTGCCACAAGGTTAGTTCCAGAGCTAAGGGAAATGTCCTATGAAGAAAGATTAAGGGAAATCGGCCTGACGACACTGGAGGACAGGAGGGTCAGGGGAGACATGATAACGACATATAAAATACTGCATGGAATAGACAAGGTGGACAAAGACAGGATGTTCCAGGGAGGGGACACAGAAACAAGAGGCCACAATTGGAAGTTGAAGACACAAATGAGTCAGAGAGATAGTAGGAAGTATTTCTTCAGTCATAGAGTTGTAAGGCAGTGGAATAGCCTAGAAAATGACGTAGTGGAGGCAGGAACCATACACAGTTTTAAGACGAGGTTTGATAAAGCTCATGGAGCAGGAGAGAGAGAGGCCCAGTAGCAACCGGTGAAGAGGCGGGGCCAGGAGCTAAGACTCGACCCCTGCAACCACAAATAGGTGAGTACCCACACACACACACACACACACACACACATGGTAATGCATTATTTACAGCTAGCAAAGTCAGGGTATTTCTCCAGAATGGTCTGTAATATACCACTGTGGATAAAATACTTTGCCATTTCTTGAACATTTCTGAGTGAGTTGAAAATATCGTAGAATATAAATATGATATGCTAAATAAATAACAAATTAATAACTACTCTCACTGAATCAGTAAATAAACAAATAATTACTGTAATTAAATACAGCCTCTCCTCACTTAGCCATGTACTCGTTTACCAATGCCACCCAGGATAACCCAGGGTAGGGAGGTTAGCCACCCAGGATAACCCAGGGTAGAGAGGGTTGGCCACCCAGGATAACCCAGGATAGGGATTGTTAGCCACCCAGGATAACCCAGGGTAGGGAGTGTTAGCCACCCAGGATAACCCAGGGTAGGGAGGTAGTTAGCCACCCAGGATAACCAGGGTAGGGAGGGTTAGCCATCCAGGATAACCCAGGGAAGAGATGGTCAGCCACCCAGGATAACCCAGGGTAGGGAGGGTTAGCCATTCAGGATAACCCAGGGTAGAGATGGTCAGCCATTCAGGATAACCCAGGGTAGAGATGGTCAGCCACCCAGGATAACCCAAGGTAGGGAGGGTTAGCCACCCAGGATAACCCAGGGAAGTGAGGGTTAGCCACCAGGATAACCAGGGTAGTGAGGGTTAGCCACCCATGATAACCCAGGGTAGAGGGTTAGCCACCCAGGATAACCCAGGATAGGGAGTGTTAGCCACACAGGATAACCCAGGGTAGAGAGGGTTAGCCACCCAGGATAACCCAGGATAGGGATTGTTAGCCACCCAGGATAACCCAGGGTAGGGAGTGTTAGCCACCCAGGATAACCCAGGGTAGGGAGTGTTAGCCACCCAGGATAACCCAGGGTAGGGAGGATACCTGGGATACCTGGAGGGTTAGCCATCCAGGATAACCCAGGGTAGAGATGGTCAGCCACCCAGGATAACCCAAGGTAGGGAGGGTTAGCCACCCAGAATAACCCAGGGTAGAGATGGTCAGCCACCCAGGATAACCCAGGGTAGTGTGGGTTAGCCACCCAGGATAACCCAGGGTAGTGAGGGTTAGCCACCCAGGATAACCCAGGGTAGAGAGGGTTAGCCACCCAGGATAACCCAGGATAGGGAGTGTTAGCCACACAGGATAACCCAGGGCAGGGAGTGTTAGCCACCCAGGATAACCCAGGGTAGGGAGGGTTAGCCATCCAGGATAACCCAGGGTAGGGAGGGTTAGCCATCCAGGATAACCCAGGGTAGAGATGGTCAGCCACCCAGGATAACCCAGGGTAGGGTGGGTTAGCCACCCAGGATAACCCAAGGTAGGGAGGGTTAGCCACCCAGAATAACCCAGGGTAGGGATGGTTAGCCACCCAGGATAACCCAGGGTAGGGACGGTTAGCCACCCAGGATAACCCAGGGTAGGGGGTTAGTCACCCAGGATAACTCAGGGTAGGGAGTGTTACTGGACTGGTGTGGGTCACATCCTGGGTGTTAGTGGGCTGGTGTGGGTCACATTATGGGCATTAGTGGGCTGGTGTGGGTCACATCCTGGGCATTAGTGGACTTGTGGGTCACATCCTGGGTGTTAGTGGACTGGTTTGGGTCACTTCCTGGGTTAGTAGACTGGTGTGGGTCGCATCCTGGGTGCTAGTGGACTGGTGTGGGTCACATCCTGGGTGTTAGTGGACTGGTGTGGGTCACATCCTGGGTGTTAGTGGACTGGTGGGTCACATCCTGGGTGTTAGTGGACTGGTGTGGGTCACATCCTGGGTGTTAGTGGACTGGTGGGTCACATCCTGGGTGTTAGTGGACTGGTGTGGGTCACATCCTGGGTGTTAGTGGACTGGTGTGGGTCACATCCTGGGTGTTAGTGGACTGGCATGGGAGATTTAAATACCTTACCACTCTTTATATACAAAAAAGCATCACAAGTGTTATCACCAACCATTGCAACACTCTTTAACAAATCTATTGAATCCTCTACCTTCCCTACAGTTCTCAAAATAGCAAGGGTCACCCCGATCCATAAAGGAGGAGACCACACAGACTTGAATAACTATAGGCCAATATCCAACCTACACCCTCTCTCTAAAATCTTTGAAAAATTAATCCATAAGCGTATCTATTCCTACCTCATCTCCCACAACATACTCAACCCCTGTCAATTTGGGTTCAGGCCTAATAAAAATACCAATGATGCTATTATCCACATGCTAGAACATATTTATACAACAATAGAGAAAAAAGAAGTCCCACTCGGGATCTTCATTGACTTACGTAAAGCTTTCGATTCAGTTGACCATGACTTGCTCCACATAAAATTGTCGCACTATGGTATAAGAGGGCACTCCCTCAACTACCTAAAGTCATACCTCAGCAACAGAAGCCAATATGTGTACACAAGCCAATATGTGTACACAGCCAATTACAGTTGGTGTCCCACAGGGAAGTGTCCTAGGCCCTCTTCTCTTTCTCATATACATAAATGACCTACCCAATGCATCGCAACTACTCAAACCCACACTATTTGCAGATGACACTACATACGTCTACTCCCACCCGAGCCCAGTCATGCTAGCCAATACTGTAAATACCGAATTACAGAAAATATCAACCTGGATGAGGACCAACAAACTTACTCTAAACATTGACAAAACCTACTACATTCAGTTTGGTAAAAGAGCTGCAGATGTGTCTCTTAACATAATGATAAACGGATCACCTATCACAAAACTCACAGAGGGAAAATTCCTAGGAATCCACCTTGATAATAGACTCAAATTTCAAACACATATACAACAAATTTCCAAAAAAATTTCCAAGACCGTAGGCATACTATTGAAGATACGGTACTATGTTCCACAGTCAGCCCTCCTGGCCCTATATCACTCACTTATTTACCCTTATCTCACCTATGGAATTTGTGCATGGGGCTCAACAACAATAAACCATCTCAGACCACTAATCACCCAACAAAAGGCTGCAGTCAGAATGATAACAAATTCCCACTACACACACACACCCACCAATATTCAAAACTCAAAACCGCTCACAACAAAAAAATCCAAACTTTTACTGCACCTACTAAAAACTAACTTTTCTTGACAAAACCCCCCCCTCAAACATCTTTTACCACCCAAACAAAACACAGACCATAACACAAGACACAGATCACTCTTGATGTTCCCGGTCCATCGCCCTATGCAAAAACTCAAGCACTCAAAGGCCCTAAAATCTGGAATTCTTTACCTTTTCCCCGGGAGTTTACCTGGAGAAGTCCCGGGGGGCAACGCCCCCGGCCCGGTCTGTGCCCGGCCCCGGTGGTCAGAGCCCGACAACCAGGTGTTGGCTGGGGCACCAAACCCAAGTACACCACACCCGGCTGATCAGGAACCGGGTTTTGGTGCTTGTCCAGTGCCTCTTCAAAACTGCCGGGGTCTAGGTAATTCCCCTTATTATGCTGGAGGGGAGTTGAACAGTCCCCCGGGCCCCTGACACTTTTGTATGGTCTCTTTCGTCTTTGACACCCCGCTTTTTTTTGGGGGGATGTTGCATCGTCTTTGGGCCCCGGGGGCCTGGTGGCTAAAGCTCCCGCTTCAACACGGAGGGCCCGGTTCGATTCATAAGAACATAGAATTAGGGAAAACTGCAGAAGGCCTACTGGCCCAACGAGGGGGTCCTTATCAAAAAACCATCTACCCAAAAGCTTCAAGAAATAACTCCCACCCCCATGAACCAATCAAAACCCGCCCCTCCCACCCAATTTTGTCCAGTCTCTTCTTAAATACCCCCAAAGGGCCTAGCCTCTATCACCCCACTGGGAAGACGTTCCACCCTCTACAACCGTTAGAAACCACCCGGGGGGTGGAAACATTTTGACACGTTTCCTTTTCACTATTGTCCCGTTCACCCGCAGCAAAAAGGTACCTGGGTGTTAGTCACTGGGTGGGGCGCATCCTGGGGGACAAGATTGAGGACCCCAATGGAAAAAATTAGAAGCCTCAATACGCACTGACTTCTGGGTTATCCTGGGGGGCTAAACCCCCCGGGGGTTTAAAAAACCGAACGAAATCTTATCTTCTGCCCAAATTTTTGCTTTCTAGCGAGTGATTTTCTTGTGCAAGTTCGGAACTAGTCCCTCTTGGATTTTACAGGTGTTAATATCTAATGTCTTCTTCCCACCTGCGTTCCAGGGAATACAGATTTTAGGAACCTCAAGCGCTCCCAGTAATTGAGGTGTTTTATCTCTCCATTATGCGCGCCATGAAGGTTCGCTGTAAATTTTCTAAGTCAGCAATTTCACCTGCCGGGAAAAGGTGCTGTTAGTTTGCAGGACAATTTTCCAGCCTAGATAGAACTAGTGACCTGAAGAGATATGGGCTTGGCCTCCCTTGTATTTGAAGGTTCTCATTATTCCATCCTGTCATTTTTTTCTAGCAGCTGCGATTGATACATGTTATGGGTCTCCTTGAAGGGGAGATCCTCCGACATGAGCCACTCTAGGTCTTTGACGATGGTGTTCGCTCTATTTTGTGGCCAGAATTTGTTTTGTACTGTGATGAAGATTTAATTTCTTCGTGTTTACATATCTGAGCAATTGAAATTTCTCATCGTTGGGAACTTCATAATGTTTTCTGCCAGCCCACTGAAAGGATTTGGTTTATGTCGCTGGAGCCTTGCAGGTTCTGCAATGGAGGACATGTCAGGCAGTTCGGGTGTCATCTGCAAGAAGACACGGTGTGTGGCCTGCATCATTGTCTATGTCGGATATGAGGAACAAGATTGGTGGAGCGAGTACTGTGCCTTGTGGACCGAGCTTTTCACCGTAGCTGCCTCGGTCTTTTACTCTGTTGACGGACTACTCGTGTTATTGTTAGTGAGGAAATTATAGGATCCATCGACCGACTTTTCCTGTTATTTCCTTTATTTATTATAATCAAAAAGAAGCGCTAAGCCACAAGGACTATACATTAATTTTTATAATATAAAAAGAAAGCGCTAAGGCCACAAGGACTATACAGCTGATATTCTTTAGCACGCATTTGGCGCTATTAACCATGTCACAATTGTCGAAGGCTTTTGCAAAGGTCTGTATATATTACATTGCATTTCTTTTGTCTTCTACGTGCAATTTAGGACCTTGTGTAGAGATCCAATAGTTGAGGACAGACAGGAGCGACCTGTTCTAAACCCATGTTGCCCTGGGTGTGTGTAATGATGGGTTTCTAGATGGGTGGTGATCTTGCTTTCTTAGGACCTTTCAAAGATTATGATATGGTATGTTAGTGCTATTGGTCTGTAGGCTTTGCTGTTGCTTTACTGCCCCCTTTGTTGGAATGGGGCTATGTATCTGATTGTTTTCAGTAACTGTGGGACGACCACCCGTGTCAAGCTCCTCAAAAGTGAGGAATGTTTGGTTTTCAGGACCTGCTTTACAAGGTGGTAAGACCTAATTGGGCAACGTGCCTGAAATTTTTTCAGTGGGTTCTAGGACAAACAGGGGAAAGGCAGGAGCTGGGGCCTCCCTGTGACCCTTCTGCACCTGTGGTGAGGTTTGGGCCCTGGGGAGCCTGTTCAATGAGTCGGGCTGGGGAGATGGAGCAGTGCTGACGGCTAACCGGAACTCGGTTGAGTAGAGTCTGGTGCTGATTGGGAAAAAATCCCCCGACTGCAGCAGCTGAGCGAGGCCCAGGAAGGTTGTGACCTCCGGAACACTATTCATTTATCAGCTGTTGCGGAGGATGTGGTTCCCAAAATTTACTAAGTGTTTTTTCCCCGAGGTATCAAATGAGCAAGACTTTTTAAGAGGACCTGTGCTTACGAGGCCACAGCAGAACTACTGAAGTGTCTGTCAGTATTTTTTACAGATTCTGAAGGAACGGCATTTCAGTGTTCAGACGGGATTATTATTATTATTATAATCAAAAAGAAGCGCTAAGCCACAAGGACTATACAGCGCTGCAGGGCAGGAAGGAAGCGAGGGCATCAGGTGGCAAAAGGGAGATGGATGAGTAATATGTTACGGATAACAACGGGGCAGTGGATGGTAAAAGGGTAAAGGGCAGCAAGAGACTGAACTAGAAAGGGCTGAGGGGAGTGCGAAAAGTATCATCAGAGTTTGTGGAGTAAATCAGTCGTTGTCAAGAAGTCAATGAGAGAGTCAGGATTAAAGGAGGGTCCATCAGCAAGAAGGGAAGGTAAAGAGAGAGTAGTAGAACGAAGACGACGTTGGAGGTCAATTCTGCGTGCTCGTTGATAGAGAGGGCAGTCTAACAGAATGTGGCTAATCGATACTGGAACTTGACACTGCTCACAGAGAGGAACAGGGTGCCTCTCCCTGAGATACCATGGTAAGACGAGTGTGATCCCAAAGTGAAGGGGGAGAGAGTGTCTCCCAACCTCGGCATTGATGACAAGAAGACGGCCAGTAACCTATGTCGGTTTTAATAGAATGAAGCTTGTTACCGAGCAGAGTTGACCAACGTTGTTGCCAACGGGTGCGAAGGTGGGTAGTATTGCAGCAAAATAGTCCAGAAATGGAACACCTCGGTTTGGAAATTGGTTTGGTCATGTACTGCTGACCGCGCAGCAGTGTCTGCCTCTTCATTGCCCCGTACATCGACATGACCAGGGACCCAACAAAAAACAATTCTTTATGTTTGGTAGAGATATGGCATAGCCAAAGTTGGATACGGAGAACTAGGGGGTGAGATGTATCAAATTTCGTATAGCCTGTAGAGCACTAAGGGAGTTTTGAGATACTACAAATGATTTACACAGGCTAGTGGGTCAATAAGTGCTGCAAGAATGGTATACAGTTTTGCATAAAAATGAT